>BRDA01058657.1:0-15684 GCA_036984385.1 Crenuchus spilurus
CTGTTCAGCCAGTTACAGACGTTACAGCACAGGCAGGCTCACTGTTATAGGCTTAACAGTCAGTAAAAGTCTAGTTAGTAAATCATAATATAATTCTTTCAGGACAATTCTTTGTACAGTACAGTTCAGTACAATTCTTCGCAGCCTGAATACATAAAAATGTTATTTATTATTAAAAAGATTTGTTATAATTGGTCATGATTAAATGTTTGACCAAATTTGTCACTAAATAAAGATTTTCTTTAAAAGCTGTAAATACTTCACTGAAACGTTATTTTTTATAATTTATTTATATATTTTTTATTATTTTTGTCTCAGAATATTTCACTAAAACATGAAATTACCAAGTTATGTACTGATAGAAACAAAAATTTTAACAAATCATTTTCTTGTTTAGTGTTTTTGCTCACCCTTCAAGAATACCATTTCTTTCATTTAATCTGCACTGCTCCTTTAAGATCTATAAAATGAAAATGAATACATTTTTAATCAATTAAAGTCTGAAGCTTTTATTTTATACACGAAAACACATGAATTTAAGTATCACTTCACTGGTGTTTTATTGTTCATCTGTTTAAATAGACAATAATAAGCTCTTACTGATCTGAAATACACTCTGAATGACCTCCTGCAGTCACAGTGCACACTCAAAAAATCACTAACAGTGTTAAATTATTGAAGTGAAATATGTTTCACAGTAACACACTATTAATACTTTAACTTTAACAGCACTGGTTAAAATAAATGTGGTTACAAATGTATTTTTGACCACAAAAAAATGGCAAATAGCAGCGTTCTTAAACTGAAATATATTTAGTACATTTATTTTTGTATTTTGTCTGTAGTTTTTTTTTTTATGTATCTGTTTATAAACAATTCTGAGCTTACATGAAAAAGCATGGACTCCTGTCATTGTTCACTTTTGGAGGCTTACTTGTAAGATTGTATTATAAGTAATTCTGTTGTAAACTCTCACCATGAGTTGTTTACTTTCTTCAAAATGGCACCACATTACAGCCACCAAGAGGGCATTAAATTAATTCAGGTGTGAATTCTGTAACTTAACAGACAACCTAGTAAACGGTTATGATGAAAAAGCTCACTTTGACTGTACACAAACAGTATGGAGTTTTGATTATATTAATGCACGTGTCATATAGAAACTATGATATGACACTTGCGCAGCGCTTTTGATGAGCTAAAAATGAATCCATCCATTTTAATAGAAACAAGTGTTCAGTGCAGGTGCTCAAACTGAAAAATATGGATCAAGATTTAACCTATTTAACAACGACAACAAACCTGTATCAAAATTGAATCCATAGCTTGTACAGCACACTATACCAATAAGAGCACTTGGGCAAGGCTCCTAATAGTACATCACCTACAAATGTAACATGACAGAAATTGTAAGTTGCTCTGAATAAGAATTTCAGCCAAACACCATAAATGTAAATGCAATATAAATATACCCTTAAAGCTACAACATGACTATGTGCCTTAAATATTCACTTTGTTCACTTTCATATGCAAAAGATTTGTATCTTGTCATAGCGTAACTCAAACCTGAAAATAAAGTCAGTGGAGTTAGTACAAGGTGAGTAGATTCAAAGTAAAAATGCTTAATTTTGTTCCCTAACTAAAGGTACTGAAGACATATCACTGAGATCTACCACTCTAGTGACAGGAATTATAACGCCTCAGTAGTGGTTCAGTACCTTTTTCTTCTGAGAGCTGTAGCTGTAGGTGGTAGTTGTGACCAGCAAGTGACTGTTGTGATAGCAATTAATGAACAATACATTGTGCCACCTTAGCATAAAGATCACTCCAGCATTACTATGTGACATGTCCAAGAAAATGCAGTTGAATATTAGGTGTGGTGATGACAGTTAAATTGGCAGATCTGTCTTAACTCTGTTTGTTTCTTCTTTCACATCAGTCCCAAAGGTCACCCCAGCTAATGTGAGCGGAGGAGGTGGAAGTCGATCAGAGTTAGTCATCACTTGGGAGGTAAGCTGGTCACCACTGTGTGTATGTGTGTCTTCCAGCCTGGCTCCAGTTTCATTAATTGCAGTAAAACCAGCTTATGTGAGGCACGGCATGTCATTTTTGCTAAGAACTGAGAAGCAATAACTGGGAAAGAAAAGCTTATGAGCTTTAGAGAAGATTACTGAAGTTTCCTCACCAACTTGTGTGTAACTTTTTCCTGAAGGTATATTTGATGTCATTCTTTGTTTTTTATGAGATATTCTAAGGTTGTTGTTTTGAAGAGCTAAGCATACATAATGTGAGCACTATCTACCAAGGTTAAAATGTGTCAGTGGCAATTGATGGAATTCTCAGCAAGTGGCTTTTGTATGAAATAATGCCACTTATTGATACTTCTCCACTTTTTCTCCCTAGCAGTATTCATTATTTCAATTTGCACCCAGCACATTAAAGGTAGTGTACACTGGCTTGTGTATGTTTGCGTGTGCGTCTGGATGCTTGGCTTGGTTTCGGTAAATTGTTGTGAAAAGTATCTTCGTTCACAGCAGGGTGTTGGCAGAGTTCTTGATTACATTTACATTTTCATTTATTCATTTAGCTCACGCCGAGCGATTCAAAGCAGGTGCACACAAGTGTGCTGGCATAACAAATTGCGGGGGGATACGTGCTTGTGCTAGCGCGTCTCTTACCTGGAGTCTCTTGCGATAACATTCAGTGCATTATCACATGCCTTTTCAGACTATTGAATGCTGTTTTATGTTTATCTTCAGCGTGCAAAACAAACTGCTGGAAAAAAAAAATCACGTTGTCGGCTTGTTTTTTGAACTCTGTGCCTCTGAGGTCCATCTAGAGAAAACAAAGGAGGTACATTAGTCTAATTGAGCTGACTTTTAAAATCCTAGAGTTAGGAAGAAAAAACTCTTTGTCTGCACATAGGCACTATAGGAGGACCAGAAGATCAAATACTACACTGTCAGTTAGGATCCCACCTCCATGACAGGTGCATCTGATCTGGCAGGGGAGAATTTCCGTCTATTTTGACAGGCTTCAAAAGCAACCTGCTTGTAGATGATCCAGCTAAAAAGTCAAACTCCATGGTTGTCTCAGGCTATGTAAAAGCAGAACAGAAACTCCATCTTCTCAGCCAAGATCAGCAGTCCACGTGTAATGTGTGAGGCATCAGGAACTGACAGGTGTCAAGAAAGCATCAACTACCAAGCTCCAGTTTCACAGATGAGTGTGCATGTGTCTAAACAATCAGTCTTTTGGGCTTTGGCTGAAGGAAAAGCTACACCCTGTAAAGTGCTGAGGATACAATAATGGGTATGCTGGCTTTTAACTTTAAAAGGTCTATTGTGCTAAAAGTGTGTGTGTGTGTGTGTGTGTGTGTGTGTGTGTGTGTGTGTGTGTGTGTGTGTGTGTGTGTGTGTGTGTGTGTGTGTGTGTGTGTGTGTTTTGTTGCAGCCTGTTCCTGAGGAACTCCAGAATGGGCCAGGCTTTGGGTATGTTGTAGCATTCCGGCCTTATGGCGCTACAGGCTGGATGCAGGCAGCTGTGCCTTCCCCTGATGCCTCCAGATATGTCTTCAAGAATGAAAGCATCCAACCTTTCTCCAAGTTCCAAGTCAAAGTTGGTGTCTACAACAACAAGGGTGAAGGGCCTATTGGGCCAGTAGTCACCATCTATTCTGCTGAAGAGGGTTGGTCTACAGGTTTTTTGTAACAATTCATATTTAATATATTCACATTTCAACTCTTGAAAGGATGTTGTATAACCCCTTTATTCCAAAGGCAGAATGATTCACCACCGACTTTAAATTTGCTGCTCACATTAAAAAGAAAGCTTAAACAAAAATGGTTTTCACATTTTTGATTTTGATCGCACAGTTGATTGTGCCAGACATTCCATTACTTCTAAACTAGATTAGCTTTGTTACTCCACTCCTGAAAGAGACAAACATCCAGCACAAAATATATTCAAATTGGAGCAAAACTGCCATTTGTATCTTTCTGGGAACTGTTTTTACAAGACTGAAAAAAACAAAGTCAACAATTAATTGATTTTGTTATAAATGGGCAGAGATCAGTGAATGAGAAGAGATTGATGTACACAAAGTAAAATAAACATTTCAAAAACATATTTGAAGTCACAGATAAAATTTATATACAGTTTGTTGTATTTAAATAACAAAGAGGCTGCCATAAAATAAAATATAAACAAATAAAACTTTACATCAGATGTGGTCGATTAAGATGGAGTCTAACATTGTTAACAAAAACACCTCAATAATCAGCCCAAAACTTCATTCAGAACAGGTTAAATGATCATTTCAGATTAGCTGTTGTGGTACAGCACATCTGAATTTACTGTGATCTATAAAACTTAACAAAACCTTACAGTATAGCTGAATGCTGCCAGCTGCTGTGCTCTCATTACAATTATTTACAAAAACAATTTGGGTGACTATTGATTAAAATATTGTTTTTTTAGTAATATTAGTTTTGCAGTTCTAGTTCTAAAGAAGCAACATTTGGACTCAAACATGTCTTGGCTGATCTAGACTAAGTGTAAAATTATGTAAACTGTTCTCCAGACTACTCCTTTAGTGACATGAGTCTTGGTTTGAAATCTTTTAGTTTGATCAAACAGTAATAAAGACTTGTCATTTGGTCTCAGAGCCTGGCAGAGCACCTACTAGAGTGAGAGCCCAGAGCCTGTCAGCATCAGAAGTGGAGGTGACGTGGAAAGCCCTTCCATGGAGTACAAGCAGGAGGCGTGTTCTTGGCTACGAGGTAAAGTTTAAAGAAGTGTTTCACTTTAACAAGCACTGAAAGCCTGTGGGGAGCACTTAGCATTATCTCATATCCAGTATTCCAGCATTTCCCTCCTGGTTCTGAAGTAGCCCTCTACTGCACATTTGCTGTTTTCTGTGCACTAACCATTATATCCTCATGAAGGGCTTGTTAATTAAATGATGAGCTGATTCAGGTGTGTTGAGAGCAAAGAAAGCACTAATTGGAAAACACTGCATTATGCTAACAACTACTAGCACTCATTCATTATTTGCAACATTTTCATTTCTGTGTTAAGTATTAGCTTAAGACTAAATGGCTTTTGAAACTGTTGTCAGTTGGATTTAAACTCTATACAGATACTGGAGGGAATGTGCTGTTTTTTGTTTTTTTTCTTCTTCTTCTTCTTCTTTCCCCCCAAAAAAGCGAGTATTCATTTTCATTTTCCCCTCTATTACCCACACATCAGAAAAATCCATGTTTGTGTTTGTGTTGAGTGTGGGATTTTGTGCTACACCGAGTAACTAATAAGGCTTTAAATCTTTGCTGTGCTCTCGTATTGATGACTGTCAAGTTGTTCATGCATTTTGGGCAGCAGATACTCTACCTAATATCATGCTGCAAGTGGACTCATCTAGTCTTGGCTCTGCTACTGGTCTGCTTGTCTTGTTCGTTTTCCTTCTCCTCCATTAGCTCCAAATACAGCTGCTGCTGAACCAAAAGCTTTTTGTGGTGTTATTTAAAAAAAGGGAAAAAAAATATTTCAAGTAGTGAGTTTTTGAACTATTCAGCTGACCAGAGAGAACTGGCCTGTGGCTCAGTTTGCTGACTGTGTTTTTAATTTGACAGAGGGCTGGAATTCAAGGGGCAAGGGGAATAACTATTAAAGAGAGCTAGGACAGTTAAGTGGATGAAGCACCCTTGGCTCTTTGTCCTCCACAAATAGTTCCAGAATGAGCAGAAGGACAAATGGTATTTGTGCCAGCAGCTGCGTCATGCTATAGCTTGTTCTGTCCTGGGAGAGAGTGAGGGGAAAACAGGCTTTATCAGTCAACTCGACAGCTGCGAAATGCTTCGCTTTATGATTCGCCCGTGACAGCATCATTTAAACACTGCTTCGCTTCAGTGGCTAAGTAACCAGACCTCCTCTGAAACTCTTTCATCAGAGGTGGCTGAGGGGCAGGAATGCTGATACGTCAAGGAGCAGATGTCAGACTAAAATCTTTTGTGCGTAGGTGTTAGTTTTTAGTTAAATAATGGCAGGTTTTTAAATATAAATCAGTGCTGAGTGGGTCCTGGAGGATTTATTCTGACTTTATCTCTCTCTAGTTGAAATACTGGGAGAAGAAGGAGAAAGAGGACACTGCTAGCGTGCTAAGGACAGTGGGAAATCGGACAGCGGCCACTATTCAGGGGTTAAGAGGGAGCAGCACATATTATATAACAGTGAGAGCCTACAACACAGCTGGAACTGGGCCACCTAGCGCAGTCGTCAATGTGACCACCAAGAAGCCTCGTAAGTTTTAAAAACTTCTCCGGACACTTCATTACAGGATTACAGGTAAAGACAAATGTGCAGTATTTTACGGTCTGTTCTGAAAACATTTCTTTGACCATTTGATCCAAGCTCCCAGCCAGCCTCCTGTAAAGGTCATGTGGAACACATCCAACTCCAAGATCATTCTCAATTGGGAGCAAGTGAAAGCTCTGGAGAACGAATCAGAGGTCACAGGATATAAGGTGAGCAGCATCCTGGTTCCTGTCCAGTCGATAACGGAAATGAGCTGCTTTGAGTCCATTTCAGTACCATCAATATGAGAACCAAACTGAACTGCAGAGCTTCAGATCATGATTGTTTGTGGGTTTGTCCTTTAACTGTAATAACTGGACTCCAGCACACTGAATACTCTACATTATATATTATATAGCTTTGTCAATGGCAATACTGTTGGTGTAAAATACTCCATTAATGCAACCTTACATCCCAACATGCACACATATCTGAACAAATAGACTCCAGCCAACACTGGGAAATGACATGAATTTACTTCAAATTCTAATTACATAAATATATGACATCAGTGCAATTATGTCTTTCCTTCACAATAATGTCTTTTTATGTCTTTTATTAATATAGACATGGCATACATTTTAAATCAAGTTAATTCAGTATGAGTTCTTGCCCTACAGTAAGGAACTGACCTTTGACCTGCATAATCCCTCTGCAGGTTTTGTACAAGCAGAATCAACACAGCCACCCCAGAGTGATGGAGACTAACACCACCTCAGTGGAGCTGTCTCTGCCACCAGACGAGGAGTATATCATACAGATCAAGCCTTTTGGAGAAGGAGGAGAGGGCAGCAGCAGCAGACAAATCACTATCCCCAGAATATCAGGTACTGTTCTACAGTGCTCTTCAAAAATCTCACGTGAATCTGTGGAGTGAAGAACCTGGGAGAATAACAATCAAAAAGAGAGCAAACCTTACATTAACAACGGAAGATGCATTGAGATCCAACTGCAAAAAAATGTAGACTTCAAACTATTTCTTTTGAAGATCAGAGACACTTAATTACTAAATGGTATGTCAACGTATTATTATTGATTCCAATATTAAATGAGAAGATCGTAGTGTAGGGCAATATGAACTCTAATCAATATCATGATTAATTGAACATTTTACGGTGACAATTTTCTTTGATTGTTCTCTTTTGTTAGTTGTAGTCTTCAGTAAAACATTTTTCTTTTGTTTGAACTGCTTGAGTTGCTCAGTTGCTTAGAATTCCCCTGCATGTTTCTTTCTTGTGGGATATTGGACAGGGCCGAGTCACGTGACTACACACATGGTGACATGTTTTTAGAATTTAAAAATTCCAAAAGCAGAATTTAAAAAATCAAAAAATGCTGAAATAATCAACATGGGCAAGAATGCATCGAATAGAGGTTCTGAATGTAAGTTTCAATTACTGTTTGATTAATTGCAAAGCCCTACAAGATTGTGTTATGCTAGCAACTCTGTGGTTTGTGCAAAGGTAATCTCTGAATTCCCCAGCACCCACATCTTTTCGCTTTTCTCAATTTCAGTGTGTTTGTCCTCAAGTTTATATGACCTTAAGAACCTTTCCCTGCTGTTTTTGTCTTCATCCCCAGGTCCCAATGCAATTGGATCTGCCTCCAGCGTGTCCACTCTCTCCGCCCTCAGCACAATAGCCCTGTCCCTCACAGCCCGGACGTCCTTATGACAAAGCGCAGTCCAGGTGCCCCGGCTCTAGGCGAGACGCTCTCGTTAAAGAGGAGACTCTGAGAGAGAAGAGACTCAAATGGATCAATGAAACCACCACCTAATCAAACCCGCTCATATTATAGACGGAAAAGGTCAGGAGGACAGGTCCTGATGAAAGAACATACCGGAATGATAAAAGGGATTTGCAGCTGGCTGCCCAGTAAAGGATGCCAGTTGCTGGACTTGAATTTGTTGTTACCAAAGCAGATAATTCACTAAAAATACATATTAGAATATGTCTTATGCATATTTTGTATGGCATAACTAGCTTTCATCCAGTTTTTGTTTTTGGGTTTGATGCTAGCTGATCAAATGGCCTTTGTTGCTCTGATCGGGCTAGGGTGTGTAGGAATTGTTGTAGATGCATGTCATTTACAGAGTTTTGTAGGGGAATGCAGGTAACTCGATCCTTTACCATTTAAAGTGAAACGCATTAGCCTTTAGCAGTGGCTGTAAAAAAAATTAAGTTCAGATATTGAGAGTCGCCAGGACTTCTGTATGTTCACTTTAAGTGAACCTTTGCACTGAATTCATTTCTGAGGGGTAGAAAAATGATGAAAAGGTGGAAAATAAGAATAAACACAACAGAACAGGAACATGACAGAATGCTGATTATATTGCACGTGAAGGCAGCCATCTTTGAAGACTCTTTGCATTGACTTCCTAAGCAAACATTAGCCTGTCACTCACACTGAAGACATTCATGTGGCTCTCTTGTTATCTCATTTTCTGCTTCTCTGTTCCGTTTGTAGCGTGTCCAGAGCTATTCTTCGCCTTGTGTGTGCCTCGTCACGTGTTTTAAACTCCTCAGGTCCTCAAAAAAAGCCTTAACTTATCACATATTTATTAGTGCTATCTCCAAGCGTGCAACATGTGAATACAGTGAGAGACAGTGTGGATTACCTTGGGTAGAAGGCTGAGGCTTGCAGTCAGCTTGAGTTTTGGGTTTCCAGTTGGATGTTTTAGACCATCGTTCCTAGTCCATCACTTCTATTTTTTCCATCCTGTACCAGTTGTACTTATCCATGGCTTAAGGGCAATACAGCGTATTGTGTAGAAGGGCCATGGACTGCATTTAGAAAAGATATAATTAATCTGCTGCTGACCTTTCTGTTCTCTTTTCTTTCAATGCCATGTGGGACTGGTACCTTATAATAGATAGCTTGTAATCTAGTGAGGTGGAGGTTAGGAAGATGTAGGCTACTTCAAAATGGGTAAAGTTCTGAGACTCTAATTTAAAAAAAAAAAATGTATAACATGCTTTTTTGTATATTTCAGATCATTTATATTTAAGGAAAAACAAAATGACAAAAAAAAAGTTTCCTAAGAGCTGTTCTTGGTTTTTACCTAATGAAAAAGAGAAGAACTGTTTAATATTGTGGCTCAATGTTGCTCTGCATGTTGGTGTATTCTTCTCCATCTCTTCATTTGCTACTGATTGAATGGCTTGTGACCATGCAAGAGTGCAGAAATACAGTTGTCTGTTTCCAAAAGTTTGTGTACATGTGTCTGTCATAGCCATCTTTCTCTCTTTCTGTCTTCCCCTCTCCCTCTGCAGTGCTTTCCAATTACTCAACATCAGAATTCTGACCGTACAACCATAGATTATTTTGTTTTGATGTTCTTCATTTATACCAGGTCAAAGAATAAAGTTTTTAAAAAGAGTTGTTTGTAGTTTGCTTGACAATTTGTTGGAACTGGAGTTTGCTAGTAGCCTCTGTTTCAGAAACAAAAGGGAAATCATTAGAAGATGAATGTGTTTTTTTTCCAGTTTCCACGAAGAGGTTGTTAATTTATTGACTAATACCAATGAGGGTATGGTTTAAGAAAAAACAACCATTATAAGTAACACCTTACTTGTTGTTTAGTTATTAATCTTAAGACTTATTATACAGCAGCTACAATGAATTATTCATTATACAATTAATTAAAACAGCTCTGAAACCTACATAAAAAGCTATGAAGAAATGGAGTCTGGAACAGCCCACATATTTCCATTCTCAGTACTGATTCATACTTAATCTGAAATTCAAGAACATGCAAGAAGTCAGGCCTGAATAGTGAACCTATTTGGAAGTATTATCCACCATTGATAATAAAAAAAAACATTCTGGTTCAGAAGGCCTGATTAAGGAATCTTTTGTAAAAAGAAATGATGCATTGAATTGTCTTACTTTTGATCATTTCTACATTAAAAAAAATACTTCCACAATCTTTCAGTTTGATGTCAACAATTATAGAATATATTCATGTAGAAATGGATTAACTTCAATGAAGAAATTTCAGTGCATCACCATTTTAGTGTGGAAGAATTAATTGTTAAAGTTTCCTCCAAAAGCAATCTAGAAATTCAAAAAGGTGCACACATTTCTTGCATCATTATTTTAAATAATGAAATATTTCAGCTGTAATAACAGAGGGCCAGCTAATTAAAGGACACAACTGGCTGTTACGAATGACCTTACAAAGTGCAGGAATGTAGGTTTTGTTACAAAAGTTTCAGCTCTTTGTTCAAATTACACTATGTAAGCACATGTCCTCCCTGACACACTGGTTAATGTTTATGACCTATTAAAACACCTGATCGCAAGTAGACTTCTTAGTTCTTTTCCATTGCAGCTTCTGAATCCACCTTCACCTACAGTGGACCTGTGAGTAAACAGTGTTTAAAGTACATTAACATTATAAACTTTTGAAAAATGAGCAGACTGGAAAAGAGCTAATTGGGGGCATCTGAGCCAAAAAAGACAATGAGGGCTGAAGGGGTGGGGAAGCAATGACTACAGCAGGAAAGTGAAAGTCATTAGAAAGACAAAGCTTTATTTAATTACTCTATTTACCCTGTTGTTGTTATTGTTGCTGCCATGTGGATGACAGTCATATTTTTTTCCATTTTGTTTTATTCAGTGATCTTTTCAGCATGTTTTGTAAAAGAATAAGAGCTGTACTTTACAATGAAGAAAAACTTAACTGACTAGAAGTATTTTCATCTTTGAAGCACATGGTAAGTCAGTGACCTGTTTCTACAAAATTTCTCTACTTTATGGTTATAGGTAAAACATCCTCCATTGGAGTCTAAGTAAGCTACATTTTTACACAGAAAAAAAGTGCATTAAATTGAACCGATTCAGATTTGTACATCAGTGGTTTCCAACCTGTGGGCAAGACCCCAACTGTGCCATGGTGACTCTGCTGGGGAGCAAATGGCTTGTTACAATGTATAGATATTTAACTAAATATAACTTGAATTATGACAAATATGATAATAAAAACAATTTTAAGTCCAACATATTGCTTGATGTGGCAAAATGAATTATATATGCATGTAAAACATTTCTCTATTTTATTGTTTAGAATTTATTTAAATTTATGGATAAATGGAAACAAACAAATATTCAGATATTTGTTTTTTTAACGTGTCATAGTACAGTCGGCAGATTAATTATGTGTAATGTGTGATAATTACACAGCTATTGGTAAAATTCAGTATGTGTGTGTGTGTGTATATATATATATATATATATATATATATATAGAGAGAGAGAGAGAGAGAGAGAGAGAGAGAGAGAGGCAGTTGCAGGGTGCAACGAAATGTTTAACAGAAATTCTTAGGGTATGATAACACTCTTGAAGACAATTCAAAGTCATGGAGACAATACATTGGTCAACCAAGACTGTGACACACGAGGGACCATTTAAACCAAACATAATCACACATGAGATGGGGAACCAAAGCTGTGGAATAACAAGACACAGGTGAACACAATGGCAAGACACGACAGGGCAAGTCAAGGCTTGTGGAAGGCCAACAGATGAAAACACAGGCTGTGATGGGAGATTTCACACACACATACACGTGTGTGTCTGTGTGTGTGTGTGTTTAAAAAATATGAATCTAAATATAAGTCCATTCATCACATTTTCAATGTACTCTACCTGGGCTGTTTCAACTCTCTAAATGTACACCCTGAGTAAAAAGGGTTACAATGGATTCATATTTTGGTGAGTAGGTGACCTCCCACTGACAATGAAAAAAATCTAACCTTCAATTGAAGTAAATTTATTCTGAGAAAAAAATATTAACAAAATAACATATGCCACAATTATTGTGATCCCTGCATTTAATGTTTTACAAACTCCCTTTGCCAATAAATCAGCATTTAATCTTCTAAAATCTATTAAGTTTGAAGAATATAGAGCAGGGAATATGACACCATTCCTTAGGCCATTTTCTAGATCATCCTGGGTCTTTGGTGCTTGTATTCTTTTCTCATAGTTGTTCTATGGGGTTCAGATCAAGGTACTTAGACTGCCATGACAGAAGCTTGATTTTCTGTGCAGTAAATAATTTTGTGTGCTGATCTGGATCTGATTGGATCCTTGTCCTGCTAGAAGATCCAGTGATGACTCAGAATTTGGTTTAGAATGTCCATAATGTCATGTATCCTAAAGAGTGCCACAGGATGTTCATATGAAAAAAGACCTCACAAAACCAGACGCTCCACCATACGTAACAGTGAATGCAATGAATGTGCTTGCCAGTTTTTTGTTTCATGGAATTTCTAGGGTTGCCAATAACTGTGACACGTCTGATTTTGTTCTAGTTTTCATTTTTCTCAGAATTAATTTATTTTTAAACAAAGGCTGTATTTTAAAAATGAAGGCTGTCATTAATTTCTTTGATGCCTTTTTACTCTTGATGAGGGGCACTAATAATTATGGAGGGTACAGTACTGGTGAAGACACAAACATGATTCAGTAACAATAGACTTTAGCTTCAGGACACTTCATTTCATTGTCTGTTACTGGTACTTGTCTAATTACAGGTTCACGTTTTAAGCATAATCTGCAGTTCACCACTTTGGTGTTGGGTTTCATACAGAATGTCATTGATCTTGTATGTGTATATAAAGCAAGAGCTGAAGTTGATGCTGAACCTTTTCATTTTTTCTGCTGTCGAAGAGATAAACATGCCAGCTCATGTTTACTGGCAGTCACATGAGAATCACATTAAAAATGAGCTCATGCAGAAATAACAGATTTTTTTGATCATGTAGAACAGTTTCGTCAGTCTAAGTGTAAGCAGTATCAATTCTTTGTATGAATATTTCAGGAAAGGTAAACTGTGCCAATCTCCAAAGAAAAACATGTATCTGTATTTTGAGGGATTTTAAGTTTCTGCATAATGTGAGCTCAGCAGACATAACATTCGGGTTTCATGATGATTGGACCAATAAACGTCTTTGACTAAAGTCTCTTCACAGTAACTCGGTTTTGCCTGCTCCATTTTTGCTTTTCTGTGGACATTGACGATATATGGATACCACTTTCCATTGAAAGTCCCTCCATCTCTCCATCCAATGAGAAATAAGCATTTTTGTCTTGTAGAACAGTTTGTCTGTCTAATTCTGCACATCATCAGAACATTGTGTAAACTTTAATTCCAACATTCGTATTAATTTCCCACCAAAACCAACTGCAGTGGGTGTTTTAGGTACATGTAGTCGCAACATTTTGTTATACATCTCCAGGGGTAAGGTTTGTTTCAGGTAAAGCAGTGATTTTGAGTTATACATAAAGTGATCCAGATGGGCCTCAGACCTACAAACCTTGGCAGATAAATGTTTAAATCATTAGGTCTTTTATTATCTGTTTTTGTGCCGATATTTCTATATAAATTTAATATGCAGACAGGGACTCATAAATGTGCACACAAGACAGCAAACAAGAAGAACACAGACCTACACCATCTAGAAAAGAAATATATTTCCTCCCTGTGATTGACTCAGACGAACTATAACCCATTTTGAGCTCGCCCATTTCAGGGGTAAAAGTGAAATCATGACTAGACAACAACACCACAGCTTTGATTTTTTCTTCCCTTTTTTAGACAGGACTTGTTGGTCAAAGACAGATCAGATTATCACTTATGTTGCAAAATGTAATCGTTTTAATGAATCAATGCATTGTTCAGTTTAAAAAATCTGAAAAGTGGCTAAAGTGGCATTTTTTGTCATGCCCCAGGTGGCTGAGGTTCAACTGTGTGATTTAGGAGTTTGCTTTTGATCTGCTTTAATCCCGATAAACACAAAATATGTATATAGCAAGTGTTCTACTTTCTATATTAGTGCAACAAGGAAAACACATCAGCTAATTAAAAGGATGAACCCCATGTGCACAATGATTGGTTGCTTTCTGTTGAAAGTGCTTCATATTCTTTCATGTATATTAGACTAACCAGTTTATTCCCACTCTCAGACTACAGAATGGGAAGACATGCTGCATTAAATAGTGGAGTGAAAAGTACATTTGACTTTAAAATATTGTGGCAGTACAAAACAGCCAAAAATATGCATAATTCTATTTTAAAAGTACAGATACTCAAGTATCAAAGTGAATTACTTTGTTGCTCTCTGTTACTGCTTGTATCCAAGGCAGGTGTAGCTATTTAGTCATCTAAAATGTCTAGAGAAGCAGCATCTTGTATGTTCTGGTGGGTCTTCATGATTCCTGTCATGCCCTCCTGCCATAGCAGTCACCGCCACTGTTATATATGTCTCTTTAGGTTGCTCTATGTGCTCATTGTCTGTTGTCAGTCACTACGTGTTATGTCTCCACCCCCCTGTAACGTTGCATTATTGTTCAGCCCTGCTATCTTGTTGTCTATAGTAATTACGTTCCCCTTAAAGCCTGCCCAGTGTTTCTCTGTTTTATCGGTCATTAAATATCATCAAGCTATGAGTTTGTTGTGTCTACACTATTAAAGTCAAGTTTGTTTGGACCCAGCTGCATCCTGGTTCTTCCCTGCGCACCCCAGCTTCTGACAATTCCTGACAGTCATCTAACTGGAGTCTTAAACTGTTTGTCTGATTTAAATGTATCCCTTTAGTCGGGTGCTTTAACAAATGTTCTTTCAATATATACGAATAGATTAATACAGATGAATGTAAAATCAGTATTGAAGGACTAGGGACTATATGACTAATACATTTCAGTCTTAATTAAAAAATAGTAAAGTAATTAACTAATCCATTATGATCATGGCTGACTGGCTGGTTAGATGGATGGATGGTGGATGGCTGGGTGGATGGAAGGATGGATGAATGGATGGATGGAAAGTTATAAGCATTCGTCAAAATTATCACTAGCAAGCATCAGATGCTGCCCAGCAGAAGACAGGCATTTGTATTGTATTTTAGTCAGCTTCAGGCTCAAACCCTTTGTCTACAGAGTTATAGGTCATACGATGTAAACTGAAGCTAATAAGATGATTTATGAAGCTTCGTTCACTTATTCTCTCCATTGAAAACCCATTGTCAGCTTCTGTTAATTATTTGCAGTCTAGTAAGAAACACTATTCACAATATAAATGCTAGTAGTAGCCTAATGCTTGTAGCCTAAGCACACAGTGATGTTATAGCAAATGGACAGACAGTACACAACATCCTGTTAGAAGCTAATATCTTTAGTAGTGTGTTAACTATATTTTCTGACAAATTTTGAGAGATTTGGTTTTCTTGTTAAAGAAGACATGATTGGTCAACTGATTTTATCCCTTCAAGGTTGGTGGTTTGCTAAACCTGTACATTCTGGACAACAGTGCTTAATTAAATCATTTT
>BRDA01058660.1:0-15685 GCA_036984385.1 Crenuchus spilurus
TGTATTGGCTGCAAAAGGAGGCCCAACACCTACTAATAAATTATTGTGGTCTAAAACCAGCTGTTTCACTTTCATTGTCTAACCCCTGTATGTATATATATATATAATTTATTTATTAATTAATTAATTAATTTTTTCAGAAATGTTGTTTATGAAGTAAGTTGTATTATTCAGTTAATGTAATAATGTTCGTCATATATTAGATATTGTGACATGTATTATATTCTTAATGAACTAAATAGCAGGGGTTCACCCAGCCTCCTCTCATTGTAGAAGCTCTAATCCAAGCCCCCAGCCTTCCTGGCACACAGTCAATTGCAACAGGATCCCTTTCACTGTCTTCGCGCCCCTCTCTCATTGGCTACACAAACCACGCCCTCTTGTAGTCATTGGTTAATGTTATGGTCAGGGTGGGGGCAGCAGAACTTGTTTTAAACACTAGTAAACAAATTCTACGCTGCCTGCAGTTTTTAGACGGTCCCTTATTGTGGGAGCGTCTGTAGTTTTGTGCTGTCTGTTGATCCTGTAGTTGAACGCAAATGTATGAAGTGATCTTGAGCGAGAGCGATAAGCAGGCTGAACTTTGACCCCTCGCTGGAGCGCGCAGAGCTGCAGGTTGACTGAACGTTGACAGTGTGTCTGCAGCTGCTCACAGATGGCAGAGGAGGACTGTGACGTGGTGGTGGTGGGCGCAGGCCTGTCAGGACTCAGCGCTGCTCAGCTGCTCCGCAGGAGGAACGACAAGCTGAAAGTACTGCTTTTGGAGGCCAAAGGTGTGGCAGCACGGCGAGCACAGGCTTAGTCTGCTGATTGGTGACTTTAGTAATAACAATAATGTGTCTCTCTCTGTGCCCCTCACAGGACGCGTAGGGGGCAGAACTTTAACGCTGAGTCTGCCAGCTGCCCACGGACATGACACCTGGGATATGGGAGGGCAGTGGGTGGGCAGGTAAGTTGGCACTGATTTGCAGTAGGCAGAAGTTGTGGCTTCACCCACTGAGCTGTGTCCTAATTTTCCTATTATCCTATTTTGTTCTCATCCACAAAACATAGTTCCATTAGCCTCCTGGCTTGATCTTTACCAGACTGCAGAAGGACAGGAGTTTATGGAAATTAGCAGTCTTCTCCTTGCAACCCTGCCATGCACACTATTGTTGTTCAGTGTTATCCTGATCTTGGACTCATGAAGTTGTCTTGGGTTCCTTTCTGACCTCACACACTGTTACACGCCTTGCTCTTGCTATGATCTTTGTTGGTCAGTCACTCCAGGGGAGGGTAACAATGGTCTTGAATGTCCTCCACTTGTACACAATCTGTCTAAGGCCTACCATACACCTAACGACTTTGAAAAGACTCTGCAAAGACTTTTAACAGATTAAAGTCTGACACCATCTCTCATCTACAGACTTTTTAATCACAGTCTAGTCGCAGGCTTAAGATTTTGGAAAGACTGTGGATCTTGCAGGGTCCCTAATTTATAGACTGTAACTAGATTATTTTGAGATTATTTCACATCTGCTTTCGTTTTACACAGAATTAATGCAATAAAGAGCAGAATTATTGCAAAATGTGTATTTATTAAAGCTTTTTTTTGTATCAAAAATAACTCGACGCACAATAAGACAACATAGTGCAAAATCTAAATATAGCAACATGCATTACAGATACAGAGCTATCAGAGCTCAAAATACTGTCAACATCGGATTCACATCCATGCATTCCTGTTCCTGTGTGTCTGCATGCCTCATTTTCTTCAAGCTGTTGGGGAAAACAATAACTTTTAAGATTAAAATTATCATCAAGTAGCCCCATTCAGTAGTGTTTAGTTAGCTTTAGCATAGCACACTCACCTGGGATTTTGAGGGCTTCAGAAATTTGTCCACTTTTCCCCTTTTCGTCTCTGTCATGTAATAAATGGTAAAACACGTCATAGAGATGCTCTTGCTCGCTCCACAGCTCCCCAGTTTCTCCTCCTTTTCTACAGTCCAGGGGAACCATAGTTTCCCAGCTCTAGCCGGCCATATTTACCCGCCAGACATTCATGTACTTGCCTTTGCAGCTTCCCATAGCTCTATTGGTTCCCAACAGTGTTCACGTCACTATTTGCTGGAGTCAAATTGATTTTATCAGAACGCCTCGACGCGAAAAAGACTGACTAAAACTTTCAGTCCTGACCACCTTACACTTAATGACCGAGATGACGCGACTGCAACTCCACTCTAGCAAGACTCTCGTGATTATATCCCGACTTTGAAAATTTGTCTGCGACAGTAAAATCGTGTGAAAGTCGTACGGTGTAAGGTTGGCTTAGCTGGATGGGTAGAGTCCAAACTCTTACATTTTCCATCCTGATGAACACCAACAACTCTTCTTCTGATGTCCTCAGATATCTTCCATGATGCACTTCCACCAGTATGCTGTAAAGACTTTGATAGATCCCTGTTCTTTTTTTGACCCAATTTTCTCCTTAATGTAGTGTTCGCCAATCGGCCCACCCATCTGCTAGAACTCATTTGTAATGTGTCTGACTCTAGGAGGGTGCAGACTAACACAGGCCTCCTCTGATGCATGTGAAGTCAAGCTCCGCCTCTTTTACAACTGCTGTCGATACATCGCCGCCCAGCAGCCAGCGTGCTTGAAGGAAAGCACAGAATCCCCAGTTCTAATGGATCACATGGCAGACGTCTGAGCCAGCCGACATTACTTAATAGTACTGGGGAGAGAGTGCCATCTTATCCGCCCAGAGAAAGCACATCCAATTCTGCTCTCTCATCATTGTAACGTTGTCTCTTCTCCATCATTCTTTTTGCCAAAGCTGCGATTTACATTATGTCTTTATTTACTTAGTTATTTATCTGATTGAACCGTGGGCCCTCTTCACGGGAGAGAGCAAGCAAGCGTTTGAAACGTAGACCATTCGTGGCACTCGCCCAATTCCTGGACCATTAGAGGAACACTTTGGATTATGCTTTCATAAAGTAGTCTTGATGATTCATAAAAGGCTGCATTGAGCAAGCTGAGGGAAGCGGCGGAGTCACAAATAAAAGAAACCGTTTCATTATGAATGTGTTTTATGTGTCATATTTGTGAATACGATGTAGCGTCTTGTTTTTCTTCAGCACACAGACCCATGTTTTTGAACTGATAAAGGAGCTAGGCCTGGAGATCTACCCACAATTCACAGAGGGCAAGAAGGTTCATCATATGGGCAGTGCCAATGCTAAGATCAGCACCTATACCTCCAGCATCCCCTCGTTCTCCCCGCTGGTCCTGTTGGACGTCGTCCAGTTCCTCTGGAGGGTATGCTGCAGTCCTACCAAATGCTATTATGTTATTAAATCTCTCTCTGCTATGAAGTGATGTTATAAATGGCTGATAGATGGCTGTCATTTCATATGGGAGAGACAAGGTCAAGACCTGTACTTTCCTGTAGTGCTTCAGGCAATATGCTATGGTTCATTTCCATATCAGTGGTATATTTCTCTATAGCTTAGTATAGATGCCTTGGCATATTACTGGAGACGTCCTAATCAGACAGAAATAAAAGAGCACAGGACATAAAAGACCACAGAACAGTGGAGAATTAAAGTTTGTGAAGCCTTAAGACATTTCTTTCTTTATTTTATACATTTTTTTTGCTAATTTTTATCCCCTTCCCAGTGTAGTAGTAGCCAATTAGCCCATCCCATCTCTTAGGACTCTCCCTTGCATCACTTTTGCAATGTCACTGACTCTAGGAGGGTGAAGTCAAGCACAAGCCTCCTCTTTTTGATCTACCGCTGATACACCGTCACTGGGGAGCCAACGCGCTCGGAGGAAAGCGCAGGATTCCCAGCCCTGAATGGACCAATCAGTAAACGCCTGAGTCAGTGGACATTACAATGTGAGAGTGATGAGAGAGAGAGAGAGCGCCATCTACCCGCCCAGAGAGAGCACTGCCAATTTTTTGAAAAACTCTTGGACCCCGGCTGTTGATGGCAAACAGCATGATCGGGATTTGAACTTGCGACCCTCTGGTCATAGTGTCAGCGTCTTAGCCTGCTGGATGCTTTTGTTTCTACATAAATTGGATATAAAACATCATCACATTGTCACACAAGTCCTATCATTAGATAAAGAGAAACAAATCAAACAAATGATACAAAATATTAGACTTTGTCATTTATTTATTGAGGAAAATAATTCAATATTACATGTCTGTATGTGAACCTTTAGGGTTAGCAGATCATTTGAAGGTGAAATTGGAGTCAGGTGTTAATAAATAGAATGTATCAGGTAGGGCTGCGTGATCTGATGATATATATCATGATGATAGAAAAACGTCTTATTGTTTACTATTACAATCTATTGTTTATTTTGTTGGGTCACAAAATACACACTTTATGGTTGTCTTTTTTAATGAATGACTCAATCAATCAATCAAATTTTATTTATAAAGCGCTTTTTACAACTGATGTCACAAAGCAGCTTTACAGGGTTAGTAATAACAGACATCAAATCATTAATCCCTAATCCCCAGTGAGCAACCCAACGGCGACAGTGGCAAGGAAAAACTCCCTCAGAGCTGGAGGAAGAAACCTTGGGAGGAACCAGACTCACATGGGGGACCCATCCTCCTCTGGTCTGCTAATTCTAAGTGTGTGATGAATCATAATCATATGATCTTGTTGTAAAGTTCAGGTGAGCTGATATGGTGACAGTAGTGGGACAGGAATGATGATGATAGTGGGTGCAATGATAACGGCCAGAAAGTCCATTTGAACTCCAGTGTGGGCAGTAGAGTAGGGTATCTGGAGCAGGCCACAGTAGCTGGTCGTTGGTGGGCATCTGATCCAGGGAAGCATCATGGAGAGACTCATTTTAATGACACAAACAAACATGGAGGAGAGGGAAAACAATGCAGAACTGTGAAATTCTGAACAGGAGAGGGACTCAAAACAGCAAACGGACAATTAGGAGCTTGTATCAAAAACTGGAGCTACTTCTGTCACATGAATGTGGGTCAGATATGAAAGTCTGACACAGATCAGGAATGCATGCTTTACAAGTCACACAGTTCAGTTCCCATGATGGTCTCAAACACAACTAACCTCTTTTACCACCTTCACATAAATCTTGTTCAACGGTACGAAGAGATCCAAAAAATCTACGAGTGTTCACAGTAAACCTCAGACTCAGACGTTTTCTCACGGCACACCATACAACAGAGAATCACAGATTATGCAGATTATGGCTGCCATCACAACTTATATCTGCAAACACATGGCCCGGGTTTACACGGTTAAGAAACTGGGGTTTCGTGAGTTGGTGTTAACACTTGACCCGAGCTACATAAAGCCAAAAACGCTTCTCAGGTAGAGATGCCACTTTTACAGTACATCACATGGGTCGGGCCACAGTAGAGGAGGAAATCCACAAAGCGTCGTACTACAATACAACCACATATATGTGGACGAGCCGAACAGTACAGCATTATGCATCAGTTGACAGCGTTTGGCAGTATTTATGTTAGGATTGTATTCGTTTGCTGCTCTAATTCATTATTTTTCTGTAAAAGAAATGGTTTGGTTTTGATATTTGACAATATTTATATTCTAGATATCTCTTTGTGACTGCAGTTGAGAAGTGTGTGCACACGTTACTATTTTATATTTTATTATATGTTTAATTAACAATTTGCACAAAGTTTCTAAATAAAAGGAGAAATAAAATATGAGAAAATAGTTTTTATTCATGAACACATATAATGTGTATATCATTTAACATGTAATAAGAAATATGTCTTTAGTGGCTCAGCGGGCAAAGACGCTACCACTATGACCCGAGGATTGCAAGTTCGAATCAAAGTCGAAGTTTGTTATCAACAGCCGGGGCCCAAGAGAGCAAAAATTGGCAGTGCTCTCTCTGGGCGGGTAGATGGTGCTCTCACTCTCCCTATCACTCTCACATTGCAATGTCTGCTGGCTCAGGCGTCTACTGATTGGTCCAGTCAGAGCTGGGTACCCTGTGTACTTTCCTCCGAGCACGTTAGGCTCTCCAGTGATGGTGTATCAGCGGTGGTTTGAAAAGAGGCGCAACGAAGGAGGCTTGTGCTTGCCTGCACCCTCCTAGAGTCAGGGACATTGCACAGTGATGGGGAGAGGCCTAACGGAGGGGATGGGCTAATTGACTACCACTACATTGGGAAGGGGATAAAAATGGGCAAAAACCTAGAAATAAAAAAAAAAAAAAAAAAAAAGAAATATGTCTTTAATGTGTTAATTTTTTTATAAAAATATATATTCTCTGAATTTACAGAAAATGTGCTATATATCGTGATATGTATCGTTATTGGGACATGAAATGACCTAAATCAGGATTAGGAATTTGGGTAATGTCTCACAGCTCTACAGTCAGGTGTGAGTGGATGCCCTGTTTTATTTAAGGAACAGTGATTTAGTCTGATCTTCAGAACACATTAATATTTTTGTCTCGTCTGTTTGATTTGGTTCTCTTTATCTACTTTTAGGACTTAAGTGAAAATCTGATGTTTTAGGTCATATTTATGCAGAAATCTAGAGAAGGGTTCAACCACTACTGTAGCTATGCCTTGCCTTATTGTTATCTACTGCTGTAGTAAAGTTGACCATTAGGTTGTTCACAAGTGATGTGGTGGTGGTGTATTGCAGTGTGTTGATCAGACACAGTAGAGCTTCATTCTACTCCGGCTGTGACCCTGAGGTGTTTTAAAGCATCAGCAGCTCTCATACCAGCACAACACATTTGAACACACCACCACCACATCAGTGTCACTACAGTGCTGAGAATCATCCATCATAAATAATACCTGCTCTGAGCTGATCCGGTGAGGGTCCTGATCATTAAAGAACAGGCTGAATAAAGTACACAGAGAAACAGATGGACTACAGTCTGTAAGTGTAGAACTACAAAGTGATGATAGTGTACAAAGTGTACATAGACAAGCTGTGTGTGCCTAATGAAGTGGCCAATCTACCAATCAGCCAATCAGTAGATGTACAGCATACTCGTGTTCTCATAAACTTATGTTCTTTTTGAATGACAGCCAATCAGAATAGAGATAATTTACATATTTTAGTTTTAAAGCTGCAGTAACAATTATAAGGTGTGAAATGATATTGAGGTGTGTTGTTCTTGCCAGATTGAGCGTCTTTGTAAAACGGTGTCTGTGGAAGAGCCCATGAAGACACCAAATGCCCAGCAGCTGGACAGCATGACCCTTCAGTCCTACATTGATAAGCACATCTGGACAACAAGTGAGTACTCAGCACTGCCCTGTATTTACTTGTGCAAACAGCACGCAGGACTGGAAGGCATTTGAAGTGATGCACGGCAAAGTGAGCAAGGAAAAGTGCAGCTATTTTGTTCAGATGGTGCTTTTTAGTGTAGTTATTACCTCTGAGGAGCACATTGTAATCCATGTTTTGCACTTGTGACGTTTTTTGACCCTCTTGCATTAAAGGAAGTGTGCTGTTCTCCTGCTGTGGAGACTCATGTTAATGTGCACTGCAAAAGAGGTCACCATTTATCATCATTTATCATTTATGTTAAGCCAAATTACACTAAAGAGACGTATTTAAGAGTTTCATTCCAAAATAGAACATACAGTCAGAAATTTGAATATCATCAAAAAAGTTAATTTTAGTTCATAATTTAATATAAAAACCTCATTTTATATATTAATTACACACAAAGTGACACATTTCCAACCTTTTTATGATGTAATGTTGATCAGTGTGTCTTATAGCTCATGAGTTGGTCAGTCAGTCACAGTAACATGATGGACAGTAGTAGTGTTGACACTGTGGGCATCTCCATAAAGCTTGTGAGCAGATGGAAGCATGAAGTGCTCTAAAATCTGCTGCTAGATGCTGTGCTGACTTTGGACTAAACACAGTGGAGCAACAGCAGCAGATGACATGACACCTCAAAGCATCACAGACTGCAGAAACTGCACACTGGACTTCAGACACTTGGATTGTGTGTCTCTCCACTCTTCCTCCAGACTCTAGCAGCTGATTTACTAATGAAACACTAAAGTGACTTTCATCTGAAAAGAGGACTTTGTACTGAGTAACAGTCCAGTTCTGGTTCTGCTCAGTCCAGGTCAGACACTTGTGATGTTGTCTCTGGTTCAGGAGTGTTGATATTAGTGAATGTGACAGTTGTAGTCTGAGAGATTCTCTATTTATACTCTTTATAGTCTTTTACTCACAATCAGCATCTGAGCTGTAAGTCACACTGATCAACATTACAACACTAAAAGACTGAAATATCTAATTTTATGTGTAATTGAATGTAAAATATGTCAGTTTAGCTTTTTGAGATAAATTATGAACAAAAGACAATATTCTAACATTTTGATGTTTGACCTTACAGGGTTGCAAGTGGGCTTTTCCCATATAATAAATATACATCTTTTCAAAAATGTGTATCCATAATTATTATAAATGGACATACAGCATTCTGCTGGAAAATGGCAACCTAGGGGTTGGTAGGCACTCAAATATGTGTGCACAAGCATTGAAGTTTTTGATTATATGTCCACTGTAAACCTGATTAGACCACACCCATAAACCAAAATCACATTCGGTTAAAAATATTTGTCAAATAAAAAAAAAAAACATGTTCAGATTTAATGACTGTGCTGTTTACTATGCTGCAGATCTGGCGGAGGAGCTGGGCCTGTGTAGCCGATCTCTGTTTGGAATGGAGCCTTCTCAGCTCTCCTTTCTCTATTTCCTCATGTACTCTGCTGCAGCAGGGGGCGTCATGAGCCTTCTGGAGACCACGCCGGGGTCCGCACAAGAGTTTAAGGTCAAGGTGTGTGAGCGAGAGAGAGCATGATATCAAGACATCTTTTACACAACAAGGGTTTTAATGTGGACACACTTTGTTATTTAGTGTATATAGACTATCAGAATGGTTTGGAATGAACTTGGGCTGTGATGTCAGATGTCATGTGACCGTGTTTACTGCATGTATAAATAAGTGAGCACACCAGTCAGTTGTATCAGAGTGTAAAACCATCATCATAGATAAAGCACGTGATGTGACTGATGTCTAAAAGGACATGATAATAGTGTACCAGGTGAAGGGCGGTAACATCTCAGAAATCACTAACTGTGTGGATGTTCTAGAGCTGCTGTAGTGAAGCTGTACTGAGAATGGACTTCTAGTACATTGAGTGTCTCCTAACCGCGTAACAGTGCTGCCTCACAGACCACTGATGCCAGAGAGGAGCAACGACTCAAAGACAGCGAGTGTTACAGAGCAATCAGCACACTACAGTAGACCAGTTAACCTCTATAATGAACACAGGAGCAATGAGGATAGTCAGTGCACCATATCATATAGTAGTTCATTCCAAACCAGGGATGGTCATAAAAAAAAATCTGATATGACTGTCTAAATATTAGAGTGACAAGCGTTTGAGTTTTTCAGAGACTAGTGGTTCAACATCCATGAATATGCTCACACATAAGGTGTCAGATTAGGCAGATGAAGACAGCTAGCTGCAGAGATAGAGATATGGTAGCTATTGAGACAGCAGGTAGAGTCTGTTCTGCCCTGTTTGATGTGTTCCGTGGTGGGCTTGTTTTTAGTTGTGCAACGTTGGCTAAGATAAGCTATCTGAATAGGTGAATTGTGATAGGAGGGGGCTTATCTTGGTTCTGCACTTGTGCCTGGTGACTTGCAAATTGCCTTTTTGGTCCCTCCTACCTGTTTATCGCTCAGGTGTGGCTGGACTTCGAAGCTGTGAAGATGAATTAGATGATTAGTTGAGGATTCCAATGTGGAAGAACAAAATGTGCAAATTAGATATCTTCATATCCAAAATAAACATGCAGTACCTGGACATGACGGGATATACTAACATTAACATTCATGTTTTTGGATTGTCCCAGTGGACGAACGCTTAACAGGGCCTCAGGAATGTTTTCTATGCACAGATTCATCATCATCATCATTATCATCACCATCATCATTATCATCACCATCACCATCATCATTATCATCACCCTCACCATCATCATCATTATCATCATCATCATCATAATCACCATCAGCTTCACTATCATCATCATCTTCAACATCATCATCAAAATCACATCACCACCATCATCACCATCATAATCATTATCAGCACCATCATCACCATCACCGTCACCAGTATCATCACTATCACCACCATCATCATCACCACCTTCATGACCACCATCACCACCACCACCATTATCACCATCACTATCATCATCATCATCATAATCACCATCACCATCAGCTTCACTATCATCACCATCTTCACCATCATCTTCAAACATCACATCACCACCATCACTACCATCGCCATCACCATCACATCACCACCATCATCACCATCATTCCCATCACCATAATCATTATCATCACCATTACCATCATCACCACCATAATCACCATCACCTTCACTATCATCACCATCACCACTATCAGCTTCACTATCACCATCATCACCATCACCATCATCATCACATCACCATAATCATTATCATCACCATTACCATCATCACCTTCACCATCATCACCATCATTACCATTACCACCATCATTACCTTCACTATCATCACCATCATCACCAACATTACCATTACACCATCATCACCAACACCACTATCAGCTTCACTATCATGACCATCATCATCATCATCATCACATCACCACCATCATTACCATCACCATAATCATTATCATCACCACCATTACCATCATCACCACCATAATCACCACCATCACCTTCACTATCATCACCATCATCATCATTACCATCACCATAATCACCACCATCACCGTTACCACCATCATCACCACCATCATCATCATCACCACCATCATCTTCAACACCATCATCTTCACCACCATCATCACAATCACCATCATTATCATTGTCATCATAATATGTTCTGTGCAGTGGTTCTTTATAGATGCCTTCAGGTTCCTTTGGGACTCAACTACTTAATGGAGTCGATTATTGTCATTTTTAATTGTCACAAATGTTCACCAGGCTGATAAAAATTGTTTATTTACAGGCATATCTGCAGGCAGCCTAATCACTGTGGCTGCTCTAGAACAACGTTAGAGCTCAAAGCTAACTGACTCTACACTGTAAACAATAGTACTGAATAGTAACAAGAGTAATATTTTTTCAGATGCAAAAAAGACACCATATATCACCCTGTCTGCACTCTCAATATCAGCACTGGCCTCAGCCATTGAAAAACCTAATCACTAATGATGATATTAGTGATTTAAAAAAGTATTAATAATAATGATCCTCATCACTATCATCTTCATAATCATCATGATTGTCTTATTGGCAGAACGTTTAAAAGTGCCTCCTGCAAAGTTTTTTTTTTTTGTAGATGCTTGCAGAATCCTTTAGGGATCAGTGGTATGATTATGATGATGATGGTGGTGATGATAATGACTTTTTAAAAGTAATAATAGTAATCATCATCATCATAATCATCAACATACACAGACACTCATTCTAATCAGTACATTTAGCCTCTTTAAGGTCACAGATTATTGCCACAGTAGTTCTATTACACCCACATAGCTTGTACAGTATAATGTCCATTAAAATCATTGACCAATAGCATAGCACACTCTGCAGCAGCTACATATGAGCCTAATATCACCAAGCATCAACTAGAGCTGTTTAAACCCCCCAGTGCTGAGCTGTGGAGCAGTGGAACTGCACTGTCTGGAATGAGTTGGAATCTCCAGAACTAACCATCCAGCATCAGTACCTGACCTCACTGATGCTCTTGTGGCTGAATCCAGTCAAATCCTCACAGCAGTGTTCTTATATCTAGTGTACCACCTTCTCAAAAGAGTAGAGACTGTTACTGCAGCACAAGTTCTCTCAATTCCCTGGATCAGTAGGTGTCCACAAATATTTGGACACATAGAATTCCTCCTCGGCTAGCTTTATTTGCAATGTGTCTGTATGTGAAGTCTTGACTCTGTCTAGTGATTTGTAGCCTTAAGCTGACCCTAATCTGACTTCATAAGTCCTCCTTTCTCCTCCACCTGGTGACGGAGGTTTCGTATGTCAGATGTCAAATCCTTTCGGCCTTGATGAGGTGGGGAAACTAGCTTAGCTGTGCTGGTTTTCTGCTCCATTAGCTGAACTCTCTCCTCAAGCTTTTCTCTTTTGAGTGGATGTATAACATTTTGGTGTTTTTGCAGAGGCAGCTGTAGGCTGTTATGCTGCTCGCTGCTGTGTGGAGGCGTCAGCTCTTATCTGTGTTGCTATGTTTGTATACAGGTGTTGGGTGTAATGATGTTTTGTGTCCACAGGGGGGCACTCAGCAGCTGTCTGAGAGGCTTGCGGAGCAGATTGGAAAGGAGAACGTGCGTTTGGACTCTCCGGTGACGGCTATATGGCAGGTAATGGCTTCATCAGAGTGGAAGAGATCACACACACACACACACACACACACTCTTCTGTATTGAGAACCAATTGTTCTGTCTGAGCCACACTTCTCAGGTTAAATAGAGTTTGATGGACTATGTAAACATGGTTTAGAATGGAAAGCTGTCTTTAAGAACAGACTCTTGCACCACACATAGATACTTGACCTCCACCTTTGTCCCATCTGTGCACTGAATACACACACACTAGAGACCAGTGAGCACACACGTGCCTGGAGCGGTGGGCAGCTCCATCACCCACAGCACCTGGGGAGCAGTTGAGGTTCAGACACTTGAATCAAGGATGCTTCAGCCATGTTCTGCTGATTCGAGGGTTCAAACCAGGGACCTTTGTGTCACCTTCTGCCCTCATTTACCTTGGCACAGATTAACCTACATGACCAAGGTTGGTCCACCTTGTAGATGTAAAGTCAGAGACAGCATCTCATCTGTTGCTTCACAGTTTGTGTTGGTCCTCTAGTCCATCATTGGTGCTCACATGATGCTGTTGGCCAGATAGTTTTGGCTCGTTCTCAGTCCAGCAGTGACAATGAGGTGAAACTCCTGCAGCTTTGCTGTGTCTGATCCACTCTTACCCAGTGTTGGGAACGTTACTTTAAAAAAGTAATTAGTTATAGTTACACACTACTTGTTAAAAAAAGTAACTTAGTTAGTAACTGAATTACTCTATAATAAAAGTAACTTGTTACCAGGGAAAGTAACTATTTGCATTACAGATAAAAAAAGTTATTTGTCAAAGAATAAGGATTTTTTTGAAAAAGCAGTTTTCAGTCAGTTGAAATGAGTAGATCAGAAAGGTGTTTGTACATAACTTTTGATATTTATTGCACATAAACAGACCAGTGCAGGATAAAATCCTTTAAAATACCAAATCTTTGTAAAAAAAAACAAAAAAAAAAACGTTTTTAACGCCATTATTAGCAGCACTGCTCATACCAGAACACACACTAACACACCACCACCACATCAGTGTCACAGTGCTGAGAATTCACCTCCCAATTAATATCTGCTCTGTGAGGGTCCTGATCACTGAAGAACAGGTGAAAGAAGGTTAATAAAGTCTACAGAGCTACAGATGAGCTACAGTCTGTGACTACAAAGCTCACCTATATGCTCAGTGGAGCTGAAGTGGACCTCCGTGTGTCCACTCTCATTGTCCCTTAAAGTTATGGATGACAAACCAGGTTAAACACAAACTCTTTAATTGTTTAACTCTGAGTCTGCTGAAGATGTGGTACCACCGAGCCTTTTCTGAGCTACTAAATCACATTAATGAACAGGCTTAAGCCTTGAATGATATGAAGCTGCTTGCACTCACAGTGGAGAAATATCCATTAGACCGCCTAATGGCCTCTGCTGAGTTACATCACCAGCTCCGAGCAGAAAGGCTTAACTTTTTTTCCTCCTTCTCTGCCAGACTGAGCTCTAACAGGCCACTGTCCTCTTCTGTAATAAGGAAGCCAGCAAGTGGGGGGTCACCCTTCGGAGCTGACCCGTGACCAGTGGTTCTGGATGAAGGTTAGGGTTGTGTTTAAGAAGACTGACTGTTCTCTGCACAGTGTTAAAAGTGTCTGTGGTCTTCTGTCAGTGCCTGAAGCTCCCCTGCTCTTTCATTCCAGGCAGCTTTACTGTCATTATTTTTGGTTTATAACGGAAATCGTTGGGTGCTGCAACATGTATGGAGCACAGAGCTTTACAGAAGCACCAGACAGAGCCGTGTACACACAGTCCTAGTGAAGAAGGCAAGATAGATGTGCAGTGACGTAGTGGACAGTCTGGATACTGTGGCTGACAATTAAATAAGAGTATTAGATTCAAAAATGAGCAATTTGAGCATTTAAAGGGTCCAAATCATATGCTGTCTAACCACATTTCTTTTGCTTTTTAGAACTGAATGAGTTTGATTCAACTAGCTTTGTGTATCATTCACATTTTGCCTGGACCAATAGTGTATCAATTCAGTTCATTTGACTCGATTAATTTGATTCAGTGTTTCGAAACATTGCTTCAAAGTCTGCATCAAAATGGAAAAGTCACATGACTTGAGAATTGTGAATGAAAATGTCTTCACTTCCAGACAAGAATTGCTTCTAGAAGTCAGTGCAGGTCCTTCACCACCAATTTCTCTACACAGTAAATCTGTCAGTGTTAAATCAACACTATTAGAGTTAAATTAACACTGAGGGTGTCAAAATGTAACACTCCCAGTGTTAATTTAACTCTAATAGTGTTGATTTAACACTGGCAGATTTACTGTGCACAGATACCTGCAGACCATGAACATATGGATCGGGGTGGCAGCATGAGGTCTTCAGTCTTGTGTTCTGTCAGCCACAATTCTGAGAATGTCCTGTAGACTGAGATTATTACCACCACTGGTAGACCTGTATGACTGTACACTTCTGTACACCTGCAAATTCAGATACTTCCTTCACACTCTGAGCTTTGGCGCCCAAACTCAATCACTTTTTTAAGCCAATCGTTAACATCTGCTTTGTGACCCATTTTCCACATCAAATGAGACATTCAATGCACTGAACTACCTTTTATTGAATGAATGAAGGCATTCATTGACATTGTATATTAAAACTACAATTAAATTATTATTATTATTATTCATTCATCCATTATCACACCCGCTTAATCCTTATCAGGGTCGCGGTTAATCCCCTACCCCCTCACTGGGCGCAGGGCAGGGCATTACAGCAGTCAACTAAGCCCAGGACAGGGCGCCAGTCCATCGCTGGGTGACACACACACGCACACACAATTTTTTTTAGAGTACCCAATTTACCTGACCTCCATGTTTTTGGGCTGTGGGAGAAAACCGGAGACCCCGGAGGAAACCCAAGCAGACACGGGGGGAACATGGAAACTCAGCTCAGATGGGGAATCGAACCCAAGACCCCAGCGCTGAGAGGCGAACGTGCTAACCACTAAGCCACCAGGCCACCATTATTATTATTATTATTATTATTATTATTATTATTATTATTATTATTATTTTTATTATTATTATTTATTATTATTTATTATTATTTATTATTATTTTTATTATTATTATTATTATTTTTATTATTATTATTATTATTATTAAATTGGCTTGAAAAAGCCAATTTACTGTTATTCGTAATCTTATTCTTATTCTACTTCTTCTTATTATTCTATTCACCAAATTGTTAACAAC
>BRDA01058663.1:0-29043 GCA_036984385.1 Crenuchus spilurus
TTACCCTGAGTCAGTGAGAGAAGAATTATATACAGATCAGTAAACATCTTGTGTTGTATTGTTAAATACTGTATTTGTTTCAAAAATACACCCTTGTTAATATACATATATACCCATATACATGTTATAAAGTACTGCTGAGATCATTTCCTGTGGGTGGAGACACAATAACAGTCTGTGTTTTTTTGGATGTGTGAAAGAGAAAACTACTGCCCTCTCCCCTCTATTTTATTGCTGAAATGTTTTTCTATAATAGTTTAAGAGACGTAATGGATATTATCCTAAAATTTCTTCATAATATAGTTATTAACCACTTCAGAATGAGTCATGACATTGGTAGAGAAATGGAGGAGTTTATACTGAGATTCTTTGTTAAACGTGTGCATATTATCTTAGCAATCCTGAGCACCTCTGTTAAAACTGAAGAGGAGATGTGTGAGATGTGTGTCAAAAAAGAAACTTTACAAATAACTTTATTATAAATCTAACAAAACACGTGGATATGTAACAAAGACCAGTGTTATTTTTGACAGGTGATTTTGATTTAGTTTTAGTCTTAGTCTTCTGACTAAAATGTATATTAGTTTTAGTCACATTTTAGTCATTTAGTTATTGTTAGTTTTAGTCTAGTTTTAGTCAATTATGTTTTAAATAATTGAATTGACTTGAAATGGATGACATTAAATTCTCAAATGTTAACAACATTTAGGACCAGGAAACACAGAGAGGGTTAAATAGTAATTTAATGAGATCTAATGAAACAGCAGGGCTGAGTGATGACATGACATCACGGGGGGTGGAGACATGATGTGGACAAGATGCCTGGAAAAGGTTAACAGAAAGCACATGGTGACAAGACACGTGGACAGACAGCACAGGGTCAAAGGTAAACAGAAAACACATGACCAAGACAGGGAATAGATGAGGCAGGGGCAGGGGTGTGACACTGTGAAGCCCAGTGTTCTACCCATAGCTGTGGATTGGGGAGTTAGAAGTAAAGACAAAAAAGTGAAAGCGCCACTGCTTATTTATGTCATTTTCTTTGTGTGTACACATAAATGAAGATAATTAATACACTTGAATTTGTGGAAAGCAGGTTGCAAAGGACTGTGTTCAATACTTCTGATTAAAATATGTACTGTAGGTCTAGTGCATTAATTTGAAATGAAATGTTTAGCTTCTTAAGGTTGTACACTGGCAGAATTACTGGTGGGCCAGTAACTGTGCAGTTGATATAAGCTCTCGCAACATAAATCTTTCAGCTCTGATCTAGTTAGACATTTAGACACTTTATATATTAAACTGAAGTACAACCTTAGCAATAAAAAGCATTGCTAAAATATCTTACTACTCATAGCTTAAGAACAAGTCAAAAATCTAATATAAACATTTAAGTCAACACAAAAAAAGACAAGGGAACATTGTGCTCAAAGGTATTTTAGCAAAGAAAATTGAACCAAGAGAACTGTTTTATTTTGTGTATTGATTATAATGAAGGTGTTTTTTCATTTTCTTGATCTGTGTTTCAGTTTTTTTAGAGGTAAATAATTAGAGATGATACAGAGTAAAGCTAATATTTAGCTGTTGAAATTACAGAATGAGTGTCTAAATTGATATTTTGTTTCCACTGCTTTATTGTTCAGTCTGTGTACATTTAGTGTCTAAGCTTCTTTGACATACATGAGTACTTTACAGAAGCATGGCTTGTTTCTTTAGTTCAAGTTCTTTGTTGCATCTTCAGGGTGTTCTGCTTTGCAGTCTAAATGCAAGCTTAGTCAGTGTATGTACTGCTCCACTGGTGGGCCAGCATTATTTGTTTCTTGCTGACACCAAAGGGTAACATTTTGCCTTAAATGGGAATTGCTCTCTCTGTTTCAAATGTATAATAGTGGTTATACATCATTTATTTACTGTCCAAAAAGACCTCTGAACCTCTCTGTTTGAGTTAGTTGTAATGCTCATAATTGTAAAAATAGGTTCAGCCAAAATAATCGTTTTTTCTTTAGGTGACTCAGGCTTTTTCCAACTTTATGGACAATGTTTCTCCAGAATACCTTCAGGCTTTGTAATGACTTGTTTAGGATTTCTTAAAGATAATAAAAATAATTATGTTCAATACACTGCTTTTGTTCTGTTTCAAGTAGGAAAACATTTAAAAATATGCAAAAAATATATACAAATATATAAAAATATAATAAAATATATATAATATTCATATATGAATGACAGAAATCTCAGTACTCAGATGAACTGTTTATTCAGCAGAATGTGCTTGAACAAATACTCTAATACAGTGCCCTCCATAATTATTGGCACCCCTATTTAAAATGTGTTAAAAGCCTTAAAATAAATACATTTTTATTGCAGAAGAATAATCTCACTCTGAAAAAGTTTAGAAAAATGCAACCTTCAACTCCAGTGAAAAAAAAATAAAGAAAGAAATAATCCTGACTGAAAAATAATTATTTCCCATCATTGTTGGCACCCTTAACCCTTATTATTGGAAATAAATGCATTTGAACCATTTATGTCATTTCTACTGTAGTTTATAAAGTGGATCAAAGTTTCTAGGAACCTTTAATTAGTAATTCATCACTTCCTGTTTCCCTGGTTTCCACTATCTACATGCCAACAAACTGTTTGGGAGGCATGCATGGATAAAGCCTTTTCTGAGTTATACTCATAAGCGTAAACGGGTGGAGTTTACCAAGCAGTACTGGGATTTTAACTGGGACCGCGTGCTTTGGTCAGATGAGACTAAAATAGAGCTTTTTGGTAACAAACACTGTAAGCATAACACCAAGGATGAGTACGCAGATAAACACCTCATGCCCACTGTTAAGTATGGGGGAGGATTGGTGATGCTGTGGGCCTGTTTCTACTCCAAAGGACCAGGGAACCTTGCAATAGAAAAACAGTGGGGAGAGTGCATAGGAGAAGACCCAGGACTTCTGACAATTTAGAGAGGTTGTGCAAATAGGAATTGTCAAAGATCCCTATTTCTGTATTCTCCCGTCTTGTGAAGACTTATAGGATAAGATTAAGTGCTGTTTTTTTGGCAAAAGAAGGTTGTACAAAGTACTAACACCAGGGGTGCCAATAATTATGGAGGGCGCTATATGTGCTTATTACTATTGGTGGACATTTGTGATTGTGTCTGTATTAAGGTAGATCTTAAATCTTTGTGTATATTTAAAAAATATATATTTGCAGTCATTCCCACAAATTATTGTACATGAGAAGACAAACTGAGACGAGACCACAGCATAATATATTTAATGTTTTAATAATATTTTAAAACCACAATTTAATACAGCATAATCTAGTTTTTGGGGGCACAATATATAAATATATATCAAAGTCATTTAGTTTAAATATGTTTAGAAGCCTGATCAGTAGTCTGATGTTTGTATACTTTATACCCTGCAAAGATGGAGAGTTGTAGCTCTCATGCTGTATCTGCTGCTTATGGTCTGTAACCACAGTAGAACCACAGACACAAGCAGAAAACATCAGTCGCTCAGCAGCAGCTAATAGTTAATCAGCTAATCAGTTTCCAGTAAACATATTCAGCTGCACTGCATACACACCCCACCACACTTTCCTATCACAGCACTTTTGCACAGTCTTTGAAGTGCAACATGGTCTTGTGCTGATATTTACATTAAATATGCATTAATTTGGAGTATGAATGTAGAATGTTTTTTTTCTGTATTTACTATATAATATGAATATTGGTATAAACTCTTAGACAAAAGTACTGGACTGTCACTGGGACTTCAGTACATTTAGGTAGGGAACATCTTTCTAGCAGACTGTGCTGTTATTATTGTATTTGAAGATGTATTGATTCCACACACCCAGTCTTAACTCAAAACCTTTACATTTATTGTGAACGTTTAAGATATATATTTGGACCTTGTCTCCAGGACAATGTTCCACCTTTAAGGTTAAATTTGCATTGTTTTGACCTTTAGCCAACTACACATATCAATAGTGGTAATGTAGGTGTCATATTATTCATTCTTTTTATTGTATATATTATTACATTATTATAATGAGAAGATTGAAATATTATAAATTGTAGGAAAATATTTTTAAGGAGCAACACAACAAAGTAAAATACCAAACAAAAACACTTAATGGGTAAATTAACTTGAAACATTTGATTACTTTTTAGAACACAAGACATTGCAAATATTAATAATATTATCTTATTATGTCAGTACCAGCACAGTATAGAATCATTTACACTAGTATCTGCAGCCTAATTTGTAAACTTGTATACAGTGATTAGGGTTAGGGTTAGGGTTAGGGTTATAGTTTTAAACTGTGATTCTAAACTTTGAAATAGTGGCTCTGAACTTTTAAACTGTGATTTTAAACTTTAAAACAGTGATTCTAAACTTTTAAACCGTGGCTCTGAACTTTTAAACTGTGATTTTAACTTTAAAACATTGATTCTAAACTTTTAAACCGTGGCTCTGAACTTTTACACAGTGATTTGAAACATTTTACCAGTGGCTCTGAACTTTTAAACAGTGATTTTAAACTTTTAGACAGTGATAAATAACATGTAAAACAGTGATGCTTAACTTTTTTAACAGTAATGTAAAACTTGGAATCAATTCTTAACTTTCAATATTCTTATGAACATGATAGTTAACTTTCAACCTGTGAATAAAAACTTTTAAACAGCGATTCTTAATTTTTAAAAAGTGATTCTAAACTTTTAAGCACTTTATTTTTGGTCAATAAAATTGAGGAAAAAATGAGAAGCAATATCTTTATTGTACAGATCAGTAGCTTCACTGGAAGAACACCACAGTAACTGAACACTATTGAATACATTTGAAGAAAAGGATGTTTTTACAATACTTTTTGTACTGACTAAGCTATACTTATTTAAAATAAATACACAACTCTTCTAAAATATGTTCAAAATACTTAAATATGATCAGTTTTGTTTTAAAGCAACAAATGAAAATGTGATAAATACAATAATAGGGGATTTAATGGTATGTTTAAATGGATGTTTAACACACACACACACACACACACACACACACACACACACACACACATATATATATATATATATATATATATATACTGTTAAAAATACCTCTAACTGATGACATGTTATACTGATAGAACAATAAATATCTACTCAAGGGACAGGTGATCAAGCACCCAGAGCTCACTGGAATGTTAGATTAACTACTAGTGAATCTCAAAAAATGTGAAAATCATGAAAAAGTTCATTGTTGTTCATAATTTATTTCCAAAAGTCATTTTTTAAACATTATTTATATTTAAAGTGACATATTTCAAGCCTTTTTGTTTTAAGGATGGGATTATGTGATTTGTAATAAAAATTAAAATTATTTGAGATTAATGATCAACATGAAAACAAAATAGGCTTTATATATGTTACTTTATGAGTCATGAATATAAAATATATCATTTTACATTTTTGAATTATATTATGAACACAAATGAACTTTTTCATGATATTTCAAAGTATTTTTGTAAGAGATGCACTAGAATGTATTGGTTCTATTGAAGAATGTTCAGTATTTATAGTTATAATCCAATAGATAGATAGATAGAAAGATAGATAGATATATAGATCACAATATTAATCACACACAATTTTGAACAGTACTCTATGTGAAAATATAAATTTTTCACTGGATTTACTGTTGGAAGACTCTGTAGATCTCCTCTTATACAGTGAGACACATACAGCGCAAAAATATAGCAGGTTATTCACAAGCAGGGTCATATATGTGAGACTGAGCATGTAGAGTCTGTGCAGCAGAACAAACAGTCCTGCAGAAGAGAGAGAGAACAAGAACGTGAGCGATGTGCTTCTCCTTGTAACACAGAGAAACAAACTCAAAGCCGAATTTTAACTCATGACCCATACGTTACATAAACTACATGTATTTTCACCATTAAAACTGTCGTCCTTTTCTTCTTCTGTTTGGGTTTGATAGGTTTGGTCAGGGCCAGGACATTTAGTCTAACCTTGCAGACGATTACTTCTGGCCTTTAGAAGTGAAGAGATATCCACACTCCTGATTCAATTATGTTTTTTATTTGATATACTTTTTTTTGTTCTTTTTGCACTTTTATTAAGTTTAATTTGTTTTCTTTTAAGTCGATATTTCAATCTTTCTAAAGCACTTTCAAGAACTGATATGTAACGATAGTTAATAATTGTTCTAATTCTGACGTGGAGCTTCCTAGATTACACAGTGTATTGTAATTGTTGTATTTATATGTGCTTCACCATTTGGTGAAGTTTTCTGCTGTAATACTCATGTCTTTGCTTGTACAGTCATTCACAATAAAATCATCAGTGTTTATATTGCAGTGTTAATTATACTCCTGAGTGTTAAACTGACACTGAGTAGTAATGGAAGACGTCTGCTGTTGCTTTAACCAAAAAAAAAGTAAAAACAATATCAGCAGTGTTAACTTCAGAAAATAAAAATAGACTAGCACTAATGTGTAGAAAAATGCCATGTTACAGAACGTGTTTATAAACTGAAAAAACTAAATGTGAACACATACACATAACTATGCATGTAGCTGCAAAGTGAGTTTTTGTACAGGATGTGAATTTTTACTATCACTGTGGCCATCCCAGCAGGCACAGTAATAAACTGCTGAATGCTTCTTCTTCAGTGAGTTCACTTTCAGATCATGGGACTTTTTTTGCACAGTGAAGTCTTCTGCGTCAGGATAATTAGCATCAGGAATAACGCTTGTGCCATCATTATTGACATACAAAATCCTTTTGATCGCTTCTCCATCTTTCTGTTGGTACCAGTGGACATAATTGCTACTGCTCAGTCCAGTCACAGCACACTTAATAAAGACAGTTTTTCCTTCTGGCTTTGTCCAGGACAGTTCACTTTGACTTACTGTCAGTCCCAGTACAGTTTCTGTCATCAACAACAAATATTTAATTATTTGATATTGAAAATACTAATATTTAATACAATCAAAATTAAGAAATTGTTTTAAATGCATATATTTAGTCTCTCAATAGTCTTACTTACCCAAACTCAATAAAAGGAGAATAACATATAAGGTTGTAATGTTCATTCTGTTGAAAGTGAAATACATGCTTAAAACTCTACTACAGTGGTTCTGTTTGTAAGACAGTAGTGTTGCAGAAATGTTTCAGCCACAAACTAATGATGTCACTTCCTAAGGTGGAGATTGGCTAGTCAGTGCTGTATTTTTACATTTCTTGAACCATAATTAGAGAATAATGATGACTTATGTAATGACTAGTAGTAATAGCAGTAGTATTGTTAGTAGTGGTAGTAATTATCTAGTAATTGTATAGTCATCATTATCTTACTGTAGGATGAACCCCTGACCAGCTAGGTGCATACTTAGTGTATACCTGTATAATTCTGTGATGTAAATTAATTTTCAGTTTTGAGTAACCCTACTTTTCTTTTAAACCTCTGGCAGTTCACCACTTACCTTTGTATAATTTCAAGTTTTCAACCTATTAATTGGACTGCAATAAATGACTGGAAAAATAATCTTTGTATGCTATATGGTCTTGTCTCTTCAGGCAACCAGAGCCTTAACATGCTACCCTAACATTTACTTATACTTGTTTTTTTAAAAGACTTTGTCATTCAGCACTTTTTAATTGACTTTGTATCATTTTTATGCTGTTTATGTGAAAAGTGTTGTAATTTAAAATAACAGTGCTGATTAATATGCATTGTTTTTGTTACATATATACAGTATAGTTAGTAAAGCAGTAATAATAATAGTAGTGTTGTGGTGGAGTGCTGTTGTAGCTGGTTTTAGACACTTGCAGCCATGTGTTATTATTTTTATTTTTATGTACTTTTAGTGTTTTGGGGGGTTTGGTTGTGTTCTGCTTTGCACTTTAGATTTACTGTGTGAAGTGTGTAGAGTGCACCACTCATAGGCCATCATGGTACACTAACTTTTTTCAGTGCTAAAACAAAGTAATAGGCTGTATTTACTCTAACTGACACTAGAGGGTAATAGTGTTTTGGGTTTTCTCTCAAGTCTTTTTTTCTTTTTGTTTCAAGAGAGGAACACTAATGTCTTAATAAGTTATCCATTTGTAACAGTAACTTATTACAGACACATCCAGTCATGATGAATCTCTCATTACATATTTTACTAAACAAATTTATAATAACTAAACACTTTATAATAAGACTCCCAAATAAAGGATTTAAGAATGTGGCATTACTAAATGGTTGAACAATTTTGGCAATGATGTTTCAGACAACCTGCAATCTTTAGCAGCTTTTTATTAGTTACATTTGATATTTAGACCTTCACTAAATGCTATTACAAGACTGTATTAATTAAGGTTCTTATTTGCTAATAAATAAATGAAGATTTTAATTTACATTAGTATATGCATGAGTATCAGTAATAAATGCTTTTAGAGCTTAGTTAATGTTATGTTATGTTGAGTGACATTAATGTTATTAAACTGCTTCTTGTCATTAATTGAGACCATTAATTTAACATTTATTAATCCCTAAAATAGTCTTAAGTGTTGTTAATAGATGGGCTTTTACTGTAAAGTGTTGCTAACAAATTAATGATTTAATTTGCTAGGTGACATTGTTTGGGTCTGATTTTTAATAATTAACAATTATCAAGCAAATAATAATGATCTATTAAATAGAACTATGACATTTGTAAGCAAGCTTAGACATGTCATATTATTAAAGTCTTCTTTAAATTCAACTTTTACTGTTCTTGGACTAAACACCAGTATGTTTGTGTTTAGATTAGTAAGAGAAACAAAAAAATGAATCATATAAAGACATTTCAAATACACTTGAAACTGAAATGCTTTTAATAATTAATAATATTTTAATGTATGATTGAATATTATTAATGCATAGTCATACGTTTGCACATAAATTATGTTTTTGTTTTGTTTCATTATTAATAGTAGTATTACGTGTACAGAAGTAGACCAAAGACACAAATCAGTTTTGTTCTATTTTGTAATTACTTGATTCTATTTCAGGACATGAATTAAGCAAAAAGTCACAATTTCAATCTTATGCTATTAAAAGATGTTGAAATAAAAATTTGAATAAAAGAAAATTATGACCAAAGTGGTATTCATACTACAACTGTGATGTGGACCTATCTGTTTAACTGAATTATTTATAACTTTTAAAGTATAAATAAACAAATATTTTATTGAATATGAGAAGAATCTAACGTCTTAATTCCACTGAACCATACAGATCTTTGTTTACTGCTGAAGTTTTGGTGAAAACCTAAAGCCTCACTGTTAGACTCATTTCCTCAGTTTACAGATATATCGTATATGTAATCTCTGTGACCAAGAATATGTGATGTATATTTAAGTAACTGTTAAACCACACAGAAGATCTCCTAGACATACCACCGTGAGAGTCCAGCTGCACATGCAGCGTGTAACTGCACAGTAAACTTACTTCCTCTGAGATAAAAGCTTGCAGCTGCTTTTCTGAGAACAGCTCATTAATCTCAGTATCACTCAGTATCATCTGCTGGTGTTGGTCCATTGTGTTTTCTATCTACCAGGAAGTTTTAGAGCACTTCATACTTCCTGCTGCTGACCAACTTTAAGGAGATGCAGATTTCATTTTCCAACAGGACTTGTCACCTGCACACAGTCCCAAAGCTACCAGTACCTGGTTTAAGGACCGTGGTATCCCTGTTCATAATTGGCCAGCAAACTCACCTGACCTTAACCTCATAGAAAATCTATGGAGTATTGTGAAGAGGAGGATGTGATACGCCAGACCCAACAATTCAGAAGAGCTGAAGGCCACTATCAGAGCAACCTGGGCTCTTATAACACCTGAGCAGTGCCACAGACTGATCGACTCCATGCCACACCGCACTGCTGCAGTAATCCAGTCCAAAAGAGCCCCAACTAAATACTGAGTGCTGTACATGATCATACTTTATGTTCATACTCTTCAGTTGGCCAACATTTCTAAAAATTATTATTTTTTGTATTGGTCTTAAGTAATATTCCAATTTTCTGAGACACTGAATTTGGGATTTTCATTAGTTGTCAGTTAGAATCATCAACATTAAAGAAATAAACATTTGAAATATTTCAGTCTGTGTGTAATGAATGAATATAATATACAAGTTACACCTTTTGAATAGAATCACTGAAATAAATTAACTTTTTCATGATATTCTAATTTTATGACCAGCACCTATACACACACACACACACACACACACACACACACACACAAAACCCTGCTGATTTTCACTATCTATATCTATACTATCTAACTCTCTCTATATATACAGTGTATCACAAAAGTGAGTACACTCATCACATTTCTGCAGATATTTAAGTTTATCTTTTCATGGGACAACACTGACAAAATGACACTTTGACACAGTGAAAAGTAGTCTGTGTGCAGCTTATATAACAGTGTAAATTTATTCTTCCATCAAAATAACTCAACATACAGCCATTAATGTCTAAACCACCAGCAACAAAAGTGAGTACACCCCTTAGTGAAAGTTCCTGAAGCATCAATATTTTGTGTGGCCACCATTATTTTCCAGAACTGCTTTAACTCTCCTGAGCATGGAGTTTACCAGAGCTTCACAGGTAGCCACTGGAATGCTTCTATTAATTAAGAAAGTGTTTTTCTGAGTGATGAAAGACCAATTGACTCATATAACTAAAAAACACTTTACTGAGCTGTAAAAGCTACTGAACATCCTACACATAGTTAAATATACAGAATTCTGTAATTTCCTGAATGAAGTACATTTTTAATGATCTAGAACCTGAATGAGAAAAGCCAGAACTGCAGAGATGGAGAGTTTTTGTTCTCATGCTGTATCTGCTGCTTATAGTCTGTAACCACAGCAGAACCACAAATGGCTCATCAAACCAACACACTGTGGTGAAGCTGCTGTAGGTTTCCAGTAAACACATTCATATGCAGTGCATACAAACCCCACAACACTTTCCTAACACAGCACTTTTATAACTCATCAGTTATAATCAAAGGGATCCCATGTAAATTACATTCACAGTTAAAGCAACAGCAACAAAAGTATAGAAAACACCAGACACAACCATCTCCTAAACATATGACTAATACAGGGGAAATACATAAATAATTCATGCAGTAATTCATGCAGTAGCCCCAACTAAGTACTGAGTGCATATACTGTACATACTTTTCAGCAGAACAACATTTATGTCTAAAAAGTAATTTTTTAATTGGTCTTATATAACATAATTTTTTTAGATGCACCTGTAAGTTATATGTTAAGTCTATGCAAACATTCTGGCACAGTTTTTGTTTTATGTTAATTTTTCAAATAAGCAGATTTAGCAGCTGCATAAAATAAATGCATACATATTTATGTTGGTGTTGTAGAGAATATGAACTTATTTTCACTTATTCAACAGCTACATCCATTCAAGTAATTTGACTGGACAAGAAACATTCAATGAGTGCTCATATCAAATATAACAGCACTATGACTTTTAACTATACATGCAACACTGCACTTCACAGGTGTGTTAAATTAAGCATTAATTACATTAACTTGATTGCCTTGCAGACAGAACTATTTTGGCCAAATCAAACAGTGTATTAACAAAGAAATCATAATCTGATGTAGCTTTTTAAGGTTAACTACTCTATGGTGTGAAAGGTTTTGAAACACATACACACACACACAGATGCGAACAGAAAAGGCTGACTTTGATTGGACAATGGAATTCACCCGAGATGTCCCATTTGGGCTTAAAACCATCTATTAGCTATGCCTCAGTCAGTCTGGTCACACTAGGAGGTCATGCCTGATCCCATGTAACACAGAACATTAAACTAACATTCTGGTATCGTTCTTGCATGGTTCTGTTAAATGCCAATGTTCCTGGAATGTTCTTTGAAGGTTTTGACTAAAGTTTGAACAAACCTAGATGTAACGTTCCAACCTAACGTTAGCCTAACGATGAACGAATGTTCCCTGTTTGTCACCTGACTGGGTGTATAATATTAATAACATTAAGGGAATGTTCAAAGAACTTTCTAGTAATGTTCACACCTAACAAGCAAGAACTCCACACCATAACTTTTGCATAACCTAAATGGAACGTTCTCGCAATGTCCTTGCAATGTTCTTGTGTTAGCTGGGATGTCCGAGGCTCTTTTCTAAGTCAGTAGCAATCTCCTCTGATTGTTTTTGCATCAGCTTGACTCTGTTTTACTATTTTTTTTGTCAACCTCTTTACTTTAAAACATAAAAATATTTTATATAATATAGATTTTTTGACATGTTTTTTTCAACCAATAAACGGACAAAAGCTCAAACTTGACTTTGTTCATTTTTGATGGGAAAGCTTTTTCATCAAACACCAATATTCTTGCAGGTGCTTGTAGATCTGTAGATATATTCAATATATCAGTCCTCCCTCTAATGTGATTTTGCTTAATTATAACATTGTGTAATTTGAGACAGGTATCCAAACATAAATACCAAAGACCAAAAACCAAGACCACATGCATGTACATTATGTTCATTTTTGTTTATTATGTTTTTTAAAAAAAGTTTTAAAAATAAAGAACAACAATAACAAACAAATCTTACATTCAACTTCATTTGATTTATTCACTGCATCTTTAAACAGTGTGCAAACTAGTTCAGGAAGTAAAATATTAAATAATCAAGTCAATCATCAGTTTGTTATGGGAACTGATATAAACATCTGAACACTTATCCCAGCAATTAAAAAGGCATCATTTGTCAACTTTCTTCAATCACACCTAACTGTAGCTTTAATAAATGCAAGCATATGTCATTTAGCCTTATGAGCTATACATTACAGCAAAGTGAATGTCATTAAAAAGGAAGAAGACTATAGTTTCAGTATATATCAACTGTTTACAAAACTCTGTGTGCTCTCTTGTCCTGGTTTGATGTTTGACTGGATTTACTGTTGGAAGACGCATTGTTTGTAGATCTCCTTTTGTACAGTGAGACACATACAGCACAGAAATACAGCAGGTTCTTCGCAATCAGGGTCATATATGTAAGACTGAACAGGTACAGTCTGCGCAGCAGAACAAACAAACCTGTGGAAAAGAAGATGGTGCTTTGTAAAAATACACTATACCCTTACATTCATAGGTTTAACATTTACAATGCAGTTTATAATTCATTATTACTTTATAGGCGATCTTTTTACCTTGAGTTTCCCTCTGCTTTTCATCTTCATCTTCATCTCCTGGTTCGTGCTCCTCTTCTTTTGTGGGTGGACAGGTTGGGACTGGGCCAGGATTTGGATCATCCTCAGGTTGGTTGTCTTAAGCATTTAATAATAGCAAAGGTAGAGTGTCATTTTTGGTAATGTGATATGGTCTATATTATATCTATATCTATCTATCTATCTATCTATCTATCTATCTATCTATCTATCTATCTCTATATATATATATATATATATATACAGTATGTATACATGCATATACATAAGTGTGTGTGTGTGTGTGTGTGTGTGTGTGTGTGTGTGTGTGTGTGTGTGTGTGTGTGTGTTCTCTTAACACTAAAGTTTTGTGACAGATTTCAAATATATTGCAATGAAACACACACAGCAGAGACTCATTTACCAGAGTTACTGGTTGGGATGGTGACACTCTCCTCTTTAGCACTGCCATCATATTGGACAGAGCAGGTGTAGGTATCAGAAGTAGCTTTCTGTTGGTCTATGATGAGCATGCTAGTCACTCTGACCTCCGGACTCCCGTCTCTCTGCTCCAGCAGGTCATCTGTCTCTGACAGTTTCACTTCTTCACCTCTTTTATTCTTCCATGTAAACTTCAGCAGGTCTGGAAACTTACTTCTGGCCTGGCACAGCAGTGTGCTCTTCCCATGTTTTGGTTGGGATATCGGGTACGCTGACAATTTAGGTGCATTTACATTAGTATCTTTACCTACAAAGAAAACAGGTTTATGACATAAAAATTTAATTAATTTTCAACACAATCCTATCCTGGACTCTGGAATCATGCACACATTCTAAATGTGTCCAGAATATCCAAAGAGCTTAAAACAGCATTTAGGCCTCTAGAAACCTTCCCATATGATGGTTTACTGCAGTGGTCATTAATATTTTTTTTAATAGCCACTAATTAATGAATTAATTAATAGCCACTGCAGGAACCTTTAATAATGTCAGTGGGTCCTTCAAGCCCAATGCTTCAGTTCTGGAGCCCTCAAGGACATGATCTCAAGTTCTTATGAGAACCACCCTTTACAACACATCCTGAAAGCTCAATAAAGGTTTCCACCAGGAAATTTGAAAATGAAATGGCTTGTCACACAATTTTATCTGCAATTTACAGCACACCATGCTTGTACACAATCTATTCTAGTCAGATATTCAGGTCACCCTGAAAGTCTTTATTATGTGGATCAGATGTGTTAGATTAAGATTTGAACTAAACTGTGCAGGGTAGTAGATCTCCAGCAACAGATTTCCCAGATAGTTATTATTCTATCCTACATCTGGCCCTCATCCCCCATTTCATTTGGGTCACATTCTGCATGGATTGACAGCACTTGGGAGGATCCCTCCCAGTTGCAAAGTGTGGGCCACATATCAGTCAAATGTAGGTAGCACTGCCATATCTCTGCCAGAAGTGGACCACATCTGTTTTAGAACATGTGGGCCAAATGTGTATTTTCAATATAAGGGCCACATTTGGCTCACATGCAGTTTGCCATGTCGACAGTGGCATAACAGAATGTCATTTCTCAGTTAGAAGTAGCCCACATCTGTATGCTATCTGGGTTGAGTAGCACTGGTCTATTGCAGTGACGTTTTTTGTCTGTACTGTATTGTCTATGTAAAACACTTTGTATTGACACTATGTATGAATGCTGGTCTAGAAAATTGCCTTGCCATGCATATTTTACTTTCTACTCTGAAATTTCCTCATCATCTGTGTGTGAGGGGTCTGTTTCTTATGGTGATCATAGAATAAGAATGCTGAAGTTCTGAAAGTTGAAAGTACTAAATGTATTTAGAAATTATTTTAAAGTAAATTAAGTACATGTACTAATATAATTATATGTACAGAAATTGATGTATTGTCACATCTTCCTCTGGAGAGCATTGTCTAACTGCAAACTACAAAATGACAAAATTAATTTTATATATGTGACCCCGCCAGGGGAAAACCAGGCCAAAGTCACTTGGCAATTTATTGAGATATCGCGTCACTCACATTAGTGACAAAGCTTAGCCACTCAGTATTATTGCTGTAAATGAAAGATGACAGTCTCAGATATCTATTGTAGTACATATTTTGATCAAAAACAAAACTTAAATTCACAAAAAAGTTGTTTTGAAAAAAACACATTTTGAAAAAAAAAGAATGACTTTGACCTGGTTTTCCCTGGCGGGGTCACATATATTTAAAAATTAAAAACTTTATAATTCATATCATACCCAACATGGCAGATTATGTGATCTGACTAATAGATTAATAAAATATTAGATCTGATAGAGGTGGTAGCGATGAGATTTTGAGATGCAGAGCTATTTGGTTGTTATTGGTATGATTCACAGGTTCATACAGTGCACTCAACAGTGAACAATTACACATATAAATTGTTCCTTAATTTATATACAATAATTGCTTATACAATAATTTGTATATATTTATATTTGAATGTTTATATATAGTTATCTTTTTATTTTTGTTGTATTTCTCATTATTATAAATAGATCTAAATGTATCTGTTTATTTAACTTTTTATATTGGAGATGTTGAATTAATGTTGGACTGTTGAACAGGGGTTGTGTTATTCTGAAGTAACTGCATTAGAGTAACTGCATTTTCACAAAGACGTAAACAGTTTTGCAAACACTATGCATGTAGAGCTATATGGACACATACATCAAACCATTTAAGAATGTACAAATGTAAATCTTCTGTTGTGAAATCTGGTAAACATTCATACTTCTTGGTGCTATCTGTGGTGCTTTTTTTTTTACATCTTACTGGTCTCTGAAATTTTTCATTTATCAGAATCTTCTAATTGCAACATTGGCTTCAGTTACTTTGCTTCCATTGCATTCCAACATCCATTTAGATGAGTCATTTATATTTATATTTACTTACTTTTAAAGATTTAAAATGGAAAGGAAAGTTATTGCCCTCTCCCATAAAATTCCATTTTGGAGACACTATCTCACCTGGATTCCATTTATTATTATATTAATAAGAATAAAGAGACCCATTTATGCTAAATGCAGCATAAATATCAGCCTAAGGTTTTACTATACTATGATGAACTTCTATTACAGTGCTAATTTGAAACTTAACCAGACATAATAACATATGCAGTTTTACATAATATACATATGGTGGCTTTGTCTTACATTCACAAAGGCAGTTACTTTCAGTGTAAATTAGGCACTTAATTTTAAAGTAAATTTTGTTGGTTACATAATAAATACAAAAAAGAGCTAAAAGAGATGTCAAACATTTATTTGAAACAACTTTGTAGTAAGGAACTGCATTTTTAGTGCTCTAATTTTAAATGTTTTATTGCAATACCTATGTATTGACACATTTGTAAAGACACATTTAAAATATTATAGAAATCATGCATATTATACAGCTATAACAATTATTATTTTATGTCAAAAATAAATTAGGTACACAAAAGTGTTTTTTTTCTTAATACACAAGTGGAAATAAGCAACAAATATGTGCACCTCTGGGAATAAATTCAAATATTTGTTTTGTCATTTTAATGACCAGTTTCCACTTATTGCAAAATTTAACACTGTCCTTCCTCTTTTTCAAATGTTGTTTTTTGAATTTTATTATATATATTTTTTTCAAAAATATTAAATTCAGTAAGTAAAGTGTAAGGTAGAGATGTTAAAATGTGCAGAAATCTGTTCTCTAGAAGATGGGTTTACTTACTTTCACTTAAAAATAACTGCTAATATAAAATTAACAGTAAATAATTATTTAGTAGTTCACAATAAAAATTGTTTAAATCCTCTGTTTTTGCATTGCACAAACATCACATTACTTTGTTTTTCTTTTAAAAAATATAGCCAATATAATTTTTCATTATTCATCATTTTGGAATGGGACAGTGTGACAGAAAGATTGAGTCTTTAGATTTAGCATTTTTATTTTCTATCACATTTACTTAGTTTTTCTTTACATCAAAAGTAACTATATATGGGATTTTCTTACCTATAACATAAATTGTAGCTCCTTGACTGAACTGTTTTTCGTTATCTCCACAGTGTGAAATTCAAGAACAAAAAGTGCTCACTTAGTCCTCATCTGACATCTGGTAGTTTGTTGGCAGTATATTGGCAGTTCTTTTAGATGTTGTTGTTGTTGTGTGGAGAGAGAAGTGTCTGTACTTTCCAGCTTCATTTATAAGAGGGTTTCATCAAAAACTAAGACCAGTAAAAAAATTCAGTGCACTTGTAATTTAAAATTAAAACATGATCTGACCACTAGAAGCTGCTATGCAAACTTCTAATTTGTCTAATTATTTATACATATATTAATGAAAGACATTTAATGTGCATCACAAACAGATTTTGGGGGATTTGTTTATTTAATTGCACTAGGAATCCATCAATGATTCTATGTAGTGTGTTCATACAGAGCTATACAATTTCATACAGGCTATACAACCACTCAAATGGAAATTCTGATTCATCAGTATTCAGATCAGGGATCACAAATTGTGTTCCTTACATTTTAGTTTCATTGTCATTACCAATAAAAATATAGACCTGCAGTTTAAACTTCTCATGAATATTCTTTACAAATATTCTGGCCATTGTTCATATTTGTGTATTGGACTATTTTTTATTCCCTACATGGTTCACCCAATTTTAGTCTTACCCCAGATATAGTCAATCAGTCATCAGACATCTTTTGCTTCTTTATTTTTCTGGAGCTGTGAGTCTAACACTGCAAAAAAAATTAAGGACTAGTATAAATATGAACAGAAATGTCTGTCATGGACACATATAGAGATATTTCTTTTTTAGTGCACTGGTGTCCATTAGTTTTCACATTGAGACAAGATCAAAGTTGCTGAAAAATGCAGAGAAGTGGAGAACAGCTTTTTTTTACTTTACGCAAGGTTACACAAGACTAGGGCATCTCCTGTGCAGCTGACTCAACCCAGACTGGTTGTTAGGGTTTACTGGGTGGTTGCAGTGTCCTCCCAGATGGTTGTTACAGAGTTGCCAAGTACTTGATATGGTATCTAAGGTGGTTGCTAAGGTGCACCTAGATGGTTGCTATGGTTTCTGAAGTGGTTGCTAAAGTGTACAGTGTGTAAGCAAGGGTCTCTCAGGAGGTTGTTAAGGTGTTACTCCATGGTTTCTATGATTTCTGAAGTAGTTGCTAAGGTTTTTGATACATAGTTGCTTTGTTCTCACAGGTAGTTCTTAATGTGTAGCTAGGTGTTTGCTGTGTTCTGTGAAGTGGTTGCTAAGGTGACATAGACAGTTACTGTGTTCTCCTTGACAGTTGCTGTTGTCTTGCTTGTTGCTAAGGTGGTTGCTGGGGTGTTGCTAGGTAATCACTATGCTACATCACATTGTGTTAGCAGTGCATGTTTATCAAAATGACACAAGAGGGGGCACAAACTTTTGCACAGCATTTGTTCTGGTGGTAAAAATGATTGCTACATGAATTATATACTTGTGGGTTGTGCTATAATGTGAAATGAAGACTGTCACCAAAATTGTCTACTTTTCTACTACATAATTGGTGAAAGCCAAGAATGACTAGTTTGCCCGACTGCACAGTGTTCATCAAGTAGTGATCGAAAAGTACTCAGATTACCTACAGAATCAAGACATTTTTTTTTACATTTATGTTTATGGCATTTGGCAGATGCTCTTATCCAAAGCGACGTACGAAAGAGCTTTGTTTCCATTTAGAGAATCATCTCAATGTCACGCTCTGCTTCCTTCCTGTCATGTCTTTTAGTTCAGTTTCCTTATATGGTCTTGTTCTGGTACTTGTTTGCCTAGCCACACCCCTGTTCTTTGTTTCAGCTGTTTTGAGTTTAGTCTTTGTCCTTTAATCCCTGTTGCCCTGTGTTTCCCTGCAGTTCTTTGTTGATGTCTACATGTCTTGTCATGTATATGTTTTGGCTCATGTTCCTTACTTGATTTCTTCATTTCAGTTTAATAAACTTTATTTATCATTCCATCTGCACATGTGTCTGCAACTTGTCTGAAGCCATGCCTAACAAAAAGAACCACCACTATAAGGATGCAGCAGATAGGAGAAGAAGGGATGGCTCTGAACTCCACCAAATGCCTACAGCGGAGAATCAGATTGAGTTTCTGAACTCTGTCATCCTACGACTCCAGCAACATAATGAGAAGCTCACAATGGATCTCCATGAAAATGCCGCCACCATCAAAGCCCTGGAAAAGGATTTAAAAGGCTGGGATGTTTTGTGGGGTTCGGTAGATAGTGGACCATCTGAGCATTCTGGTTTGCAAGGAGGACTCAAGGACTGACGTAAGGCCAAAGTGGGGTGGGACGAAGCTGGCAATTGAGAAGCAGGGCCGTTTGTGAGGCTAACTGCAGGAGCGGTAAGCCTGCAGTGTGGAGAGGAATGAAACTTCCACACTCTCGAGCCTCAGGACCACTTCCCTACAACAGCGGCTGCACACACACAGACTTCAGTTATTGAGTCAGATCTCGAGTGTGGAGACAAGGACTGCCTTCAGCCAGACCTCCAGTGTTAGGACTGCAGCTGCAGACACATATTCGCTTGTAGGTCAGCCAGAGGCTATGTCCATCCCTGGACCTTCAGAGTCTATGCCCCTTTCGGTGGCCATGAGAGCCACATCCATGATTTTGGTGGTCAAGCTTCTTGCGGTGACCATGCCCCCTACAGTGGCCAGGAGAGCCACATCCCTGATTTCTGTGACTACAACCCCTGCAATGACCACGCCTCCTTCGGTGGCTCAGAAAGCCATGCCTAGTTCTTCGGTGGCTCAGAAAGCCACGTCTCTGCCTTCGGTGGCCCAGGAAGCCACACCTTGGCCTTTGGTGGCCAAGAAAGCCATGCCTCAGCCTTCGGTAGCCAGGAGAGCCACAAGGACTGGACAAGGGGTGTTTGGACAACGCCCAACACCAGTAGCTATTTCTCATCAGGGACCTATGTACTGTGCCCCAAGATGGGGCTTGGGAGCTACTGCCCTTGTTGTACTGAAGTTCAGTTTCCTTATATGGTCTTGTTTCGATACTTGTTTGCCTAGCCACACCCCTGTTATTTGTTTCAGCTGTTTTGAGTTTAGTCTTTGTCTATTTAAACCCTGTTGCCGTGTTTCCCTGTGGTTCTTTGTTGATGTCTACACATCTTGTCAGGTATATGTTTTGGCTCATGATCCTTATTTGATTACTTAGTTTCAGTTTAATAAAATTTATTTATCATTCCATCTGCACGGGTATCCGCAACTTGTCTGAAGTCATGCCTGATACTCAACTAGTACAGACAGGTTAGATTTGAGACCACTCTTCAGTTCAGATACTGTCAGAACATAACCATTACTAATACCTAGAAAGATCAGGAGCTGTGGAGACATTCAAATCTGAGGTGAGAATGGCAGAAAGTGGAGATGGGCGTGTTTACAAGTCTAAGTAAGCTAAAAGATTAAACATATTATGATTAAAATGTATTGCATATGTGAATGGGTGGCACATCCTTGCCTGACCCTCGTTCACTTCCTAGTCTCTATGTAATTGTTCACACCCCCTTGTGATGTAATGTTATTCTCTACTGCTGTTCCCACATGTGTCTCACTAATTACGCCCCATATATATTCTCCCCTGGTCGTCTTATTGTTAGTCATTGTGTGTGCATGTGTGTATGTCTCAGCATCGTGTACCCTTGTGTCTTATGAACATTATACTTTCAGTCTTGAATTAAACTTCTGCCTCCTGTTTCCTCATCTTCCAAATGTGACAATGGGGTTATCAATTTAATTTCATAGTGGTGGTGTGATGTCATAGGTCAAAGGACGTTGGTAAGGTGGCAGGCGTAGTATGTAGAGGTTGCGTGGATACTACACAATCACACATTGAAAAGGCTAGACTGGTGCAGCAGTGTGTACTGGTTCAAATGTAGTACAGTCCAAGAATGTAATTTCAGCAGAAAGCACTGCTGCTGCTGATGCATATTTCAAAATGTCTCCTGATTCTGTTGGTAATCTGGAAACTTTTCATGTACTGCTTGATGAAAACTGCACATTTGGACATACTAGTCATCCTCAATTACTCTGTAGTACACACAGCCATTGACAGAGGAGTACTGTGGTTGTATGCACAATGCCGTAGGCCAAGTACTTAAGATCAGTAGTACCACAGTTCTGTTATCATTTTTTGTTAGATTTTAAGATAAAGATGTCAGAAAAATAATTTGTTTATCAACAATCTGTGAGATAAAGTAGTTCTTTTATCAGATACTCTAATTTAAATCATCATCAGACAGATTTAATCCTTGTGAAACATAATTAAGCTATAATACACTAGAGGGAGTGTTCTAACATGAGGGCCCCTAATGTAAGCTTAACTAGTGGCCATCCTAGCCCGTTTGGCACCCTAGGCGAACCATCTCTACCAAATACTTATTTTCCACCATAATTTACTAATATTCATTCATTCATTCATTCATTATCACACCCTCACTGGGCACAGGGCAGGGCATTAAACTATTCAACTAAGCCCAGGACAGGGCGCCAGTCCATCGCTGGGTGACACACACACACACACAGACACACCTACGGACAATTTTTTTAGAGTACCCAATTCACCTGACCTCCATGTTTTTGGACTGTGGGAGGAAACCGGAGACCCCGGAGGAAACCCACACAGACACGGGGAGAACATGGAAACTCCGCTCAGATGGGGAAATTCTTTAAAAATCCTACAATGTGATTTCCTAGATTTTTTTCTCATTTTGTCTCTCATAATTAAAGTGTACCTATGACAAAAATTACAGACCTCTCTCATGTTTCTAAGAAGGAGAACTTGCACAATCAATGGCTGATTAAATACTTTTTTGCCCCACTGTATACAAATATAACTTAAAAATTACCACATTAGTGCCTCTTTGGGTGTTTTGCCTCTCCTCACAAAAGTATTTAATCTAAGACTAAGACATTTGACCTATCAAATCTTAAATATTGACCCTAAATGTGAACTGTGATTATTCAACTTGTTGTTTTTGCAGTGCAGGTCTTTCTGGTCAGGTTGTTTATATATATTATAATGTGTGTGTAACCCAACTCTGCAAGCACACTTGATGTGTTTATAACTCCGCTCTTAATGTCAGAGAACATTAAGATAGTGTACAATGTCATTATTTCTTTTGAAAAGATGCAAATCACAGGATTTAAACCAATAACACAAGACGATTTTAGTAGCTGTAGCAGAATCTTTTTTTACCAACATTCTAATAATATGGATAAGGACTTCATTTGGTTAAATATAATACAACTAGGGCTCTGTGACATGTTCTGTTGTTTTCTGTGAAAGAAATTATGATAATAATAGTTATTTAAATACAGAAACAGTGAGTGGGATGTGTTATGCCCATACTCCTGCGTGATGTGCGTGCACACTAATGGGAATCAGATTCTGGTGGGGAGTCAAAATTCGGCACAACAACAGCTCTAAGCAATGTAATAATCAAAGGTGCTTCAGAGAAACTCTTGGGGGTAGGACAGGTCGGCCTAGTGTTGTCCTTGTCGCCATGGTGCCCTGGGCGGCTGCCCATATCGCCGGTGGTAGACAAAGTACTCAACTCTAGTACTTAAGTAAAAGTATTGATACTCATGGTCAAAATTTACTCAACTACAAGTAAAAGTTGCTCAGTCAAAAGTTTACTCAAGTTAAAGTATTGAAGTACTTACTTTTGAAAATACTCAAGTATTCAAAAGTGCAAATTATATATTTTCTAATATCAGTACATTACTGTTTTGTTTTTAGTGCTTTTACAGAACCTTGTAACTTGCTGAAACCACCTGATGATGTATTGACATGTAGAACCACTCTGCAACAAAACGTGTACACCACCTGTAAAACTTCAGTAGGGATGAGCGAGTACACCACTATCTGTATCTGTACTCGAAATGGGCAGGGCCTAAACCGGAATTGGGCGTGGTTTAACCAGAAGTGGGTGGGGCTTAAACCTGTACATTATTTTAAGTCTGAAATTGATATGGATTGATCAGAAGTTGCTATATGTATTGTTTATATGTCAGCCTTTTTCACTTTATTCTTCTCAAAAGCATCGCGTTCAGTATGAGCAAAGTTTTCCAACTGACTTTATATCACCAGCCAAACTAAGAGAAAGCAGACAGTTAAAAAAAACGACCGGAGTGGAGGCAGTGACCAACGCACTGTCAAATGCACTGCATACGTTATGGAACCAGTTTACCAAGTAACTTTACATATCATACAAACTGAAATAGAGGCGAGCTGAAGAAAACCTAAGGAGTACTGAACAGAGCAGTGAGCAGGGTTGCCAGGTCCAACAAAAATATCCAGCCCAAAGTTAGTCTAAAACCAGCCCTTCAGAAGCTTAAACTAGCCCAAAATATGTCTGTCACACATTTGAAGCAAATGGCAAAACAACTATGAGTGTACGGCTTAGTATTTTGTTCATAAGGGATTTATCAGTCCATCAAACCTTTTTCTTTTTCCCAGCCCTTGCAATACCACCTCCCGTATTTCCCCATTTACCTGGCATATTAGCTAGTGACTATTTTCTCTTCACCTTCTCCCACTCTCTCTCTCTCTCTCTCTCTCTCTCTCCTTTTTTTTGGCGGCTGCTGTAGTTTTTAAAAGTAGCCCAAAAACGCACCCTGCCACCCTTGAATTTTCACCCGCGACTGGATTTTCAATCAAGCCCAATTTGGTGTGAAAACCGTGAACCTGGCAACTCTGGCAGTGAGCTAGTGAAGGCAAGCACAGAGAGATCAGTCAGTCACTGTCTGTGTGTGCGTCACTGTCTGTGTGCGCCAGAGTGGCTGCAGACAAGGTTGCCAGGTCCAACAAAAAAATCCAGCCTAAAGTCAGTCTAAAACCCGCTCTTCAGAAGCTTAAACTTGCCCAAAATATATGACTGTCACACATTTGAAGCGAATGGCAAAACAACTATGAGTGTACGGCTTAGTATTTTGTTTATAAGGGATTTATTATCAGTATTGCTATTTACCTTAATATCATTAATAATATGGTACCATGAGTGTTTTATTAGTTCTTTTTGTAAGTTTTATATCGCAGTCAAGAACATTTAATAGTAACATAATGAGCAAAAAAAAAAAAAAAAGAAAAAACTGACTTTTACTTACTCATTTATGTTCTTGGCCCTCCTGAACTCTCTTCTCTCCTCTGATCCTCTTTGTTAACATTTTTTTTCATTGCCTTGTGATTTCACTCTTCACCCTCAGTTGTTTACTGCTTTTAAACTCCTTATGGACACCACAGTCAAAAATAAAAACATAAAAGATAAAATAAAACACTTATAGTAACAGATATTTTGAGCATATAACTGTGGTGTTAAAACCATAAGGAGATAAAAGGCAGCGAACAAATGAGGGTGAAGAGTATTTGGATAGACACTAGTATTAGATGACTGATTGTAATGGGATCTGAACATACAGATTTAGAATAGAGAATATTGGGTGTTTGAATGCAAAGAAAAGCAATTATGGAGGTATGTTCTTCTTACATCACTAATACTATCACTAATTAAAATAATAATTATAATAATATCTGTGATTGGACGTTTTAGATTGTAGACTGGTGTCAGGTTGCATAGGGTGCTTTATGTTAGACATCGGGCTGCAGATTTTTTGGGGACCTGGCAACCCCGCACACATGCTGCCCACGGTGGATGTAAATTCACCCTTTAGTAAGTAACCCTGCAAAGCGCGATAAAACGCACACTTCTTTTTTAACAAACAATTAAACACTACTTTAAAAAAAGTGGTGAAGCGCAACAGTTTTCACCTTTCACCAAAACGACTCATGATTCAATTCGCGTCGTAAAACTTTATCCGGCAGTGAAGCGCAAGTGATGTCGTAATATCCTGTCCCTCTAGCCAATGAGCGTTGAGCTCACAGTACTCAAGTAAATGTACTTTGATACTGTCCACCACTGCATATCGCCCATATCAGAAACTGCCACTGAGCTTAACAATTGGGAGTTGACACTGTATTTTACTGAGTCACTCATTCCTACATTGAATATTCTGAATAGGGAATATTCTGAGATAGGGGTGAGGTGAGAGGTGAGAGTTCTTTGTTCAGGTGAGCGCTCTTTGTTTAAGAGACCAAATGGCCATTTTCACATATTTTGCAGCTGCTAATCCACCATTGGCATGTCTGAAATTACCATGTCATTATCATATGAACAGTGTTGGGAACGTTACTTTAAAAAAGTAATTAATTATAGTTACTCACTACTTGTTCAAAAAAGTAACTTGTTAGTTAGTAACTGAATTACTCTATAATAAAAGTAACTCGTTACCAGGGAAAGTAACTATTTGCATTACAGTTAAAAAAAGTTATTTGTCAAAGAATAAGGATTTTTTGAAAAAACTGTTTTCAGTCAGTATGAAATGAGTAGATCAGAAAGGTGTTTGTACATAACTTTTGAAATTTATTGCACATCAACAGACCAGTGCAGGATAAAGTCCTTTAAAATACCAAATCTTTGTAAAAAAAAAAAAAAAAAAAGCAAAAGTAAACAGTTACACTATATAAAGTGCATTTACATCTATCAAATTCAATTAAATTCTCTCAACCTGAGACAACTGGTTTGTTCAGAACAGAAGTAAACTTAACAAGAAAACCTCTTTAGTCTTATTCTTCAAAAATCAAGCCTTTACTGCTTGGAGGACTTTGCTCCGAGTCCTTTGCTAGTGGACGGCTGTGGTGTCGGTGCTTCTATCCACTAACTTTGTAGCTGCGTGGATCGTTGTGAGATGCTTTATTAAATTAGAGTTGCTTACAGTGGATGTCGACAAAGTCTTCGCCCGAGGACATAATGTACACATTACATGCACGTTTTTGCCTTTAACCTCAATGAATTTAAAATAATGTTTATATCGCCACCTTGAAAATGCTAACTTTTCTTCGGCTTCGCCATTTCTGCCTCTCGGCACACGTGTAAAAACACTGGCTCTGATTGGCTACCATAACGCTGCCTTAGCCAATCACTTACTGACTTGAGTTAAACAGGTGTTACACAGAGAACTGTGACCTATCGAGATCTGTGACTTCTTCTATCAAGTCACAGATCTCGACAGGTCACAGTTCTCAGTGTAAAACCTGTTACTCCTCACTAGCCTGAGCAGAGGTCCGCTCGTATTACTGTTAGTATATCAATATATAGTAACGCACCGCTTTTAATGACCAGTAACGTCAACGGCGTTATATCGACAGGAAAAGTAATTAATTATTTTATCCCGTTACTGACAAAATGACGTCGTTACCTAACGCCATCATTTTTAACGCCGTTATTCGCAACACTGGATATGAATGGCAGATCTCTTCAGTGGGTGGGAAAAAAAAATAAATCGTGCTGAAAAAATGTGTCTCTGCTTATTTATGCACCTCTCACAAATATCTAAAAATCTATTTAAATTCAAGCTATATATGTTTGAAAAGTAGACCCTTTAAGGTCTCTGGACTATGCTTTGTTTGGTATCTAGGATAAAATATTGCAGAGTTATATAAGTGTTTTTACAGAACTTCAGTTATTTCCCACCGGCGGGAGCACCAACACCAGAGAGTAAGAGGCAGGGAAGGCTAGCCTCAAAACTATTTTTCTGTTTTTGCACCCAGATGGAGTCAGTTTCTATCTTCAAATGATGCACTTAATCTATCTACAAACATGCACTTAAATGTACTCTAATCAAGCACTTGTGATGTGTTTGCACTTCTCTTTAGATGTTGAATTGTTCTTTGTATTGAATATTCTATCTATAACTCTTAACTCTAGAGGAGTTCGCCCTTCTGTGGCACAACACTGAGTGCTCAGTTCTATTTGTAGCTTATTCAAACATCAATAAAGAACTGCAACCAACTTTTTTCAATGCTTATTCCAAAAAGGAATATGGCACATTGGTTATTTGAAGACTTTAATTGACTGCAGAAACGAAATATTTGAGTAGAAAGTAAATGGTTTCAGCTTGCATAAGACTCCTCTTTTCTGTCTGTATCTTAGAACATAAGAAAGTAATCAATCTTAGAATTAAATAATAGATGCCAGACTCACAGGACGGTCCAGGCTATTAAAGATTTTAAGGTTGCTGAAAATTCCTGCTTTATGGACATTAATTTCTGGAAATAGTTAATACAAGTAAAAACAAAAATAAACAATATGTAAATCATAAAATGAACAATTTTGTGAAAGAAATGAGAACAAAGGTTGCAAAATGCTCTGCAGCTATGTTCTTATTTAGATCATTTTGAAAATAGAACGTCTACTGCCTGAACCCGTTTTTAAAGGTGCCCTGTTCCGAAAACATGAAAGAAAGAAGTGGCTTTTCTTTGTTCTTTGTACTTTGATACCCCCAGACACTGAAATGCAGTGCAAATCATACAATCATAACCAACAAAATGGCTTTCACATATTGCTGGCAAAGACAGAACATGATTGAAAAAGGTCATTTTAAATGTCCAAATGCTGGCTGAGAATGGACAGAAGTCCAGTTCTTTGCAATGTCCTAGCATTTTAACAAGGGTGCCCAAACCTTTGCATTCCGCTGTATATAGTGCAACTCTCAGCAGAACAGTCATTTCCCCACGCATATTCCTGTAGCCCTGAATCCTTGTCCACACAGTATTCCTTAAACAGTAGTTAGTATAGATAACGTCATTTTACCGGATGACATGCAAGAGTGCTGATAAGGCTGTGTCTGAAACTTGATGGCTAAGTAGGTGTCTTAGTATTATGATAATGGCATTTATAACACATTCAGAAGGCATCAATTCACTGCTGAAATACTGTCAGCTTGCTGATATAGCTCTCAGTTTATCTTCAAAGCTGACCAAACAGTTTTAAAATGCAGCCTTTTATGTAAACATTCAATTTGGACATGACTTCATGCTTTCCTGTCTCAGAATACAGCCTGAGTCGGCACCATTTCTTATGTTTCAGACACAGAGACAGAGTAACAGCACTGGGACTTTTATCTATGTATCACATGTTTTACAGGTGTGTTCTATTAAGCTTTAATCACATGACCTTGTTTTTCTTACAGACTGAGCTACAGTGAAGAAGATTCGATAAAGGACTAGCTGTTACAATCCCTGGTGTTTGCACCAATTTCACCAATTGCACAGGCTACTAGGATTCACCATCGGGACACATCATCAGTTGTGTACCACAGCATCACTAGGTGTTTCGGCCATTTATCACAAGACACCCTCCGCTGGGCAGGCCCACCACAGGTTGATCACTCCCGGGTGTGTGTCTCGGGGTTTATCCGTTCGCCTTAGCAGCCCAGGTGTTATCATTCCTCTTCATCCATAGCCAATGACTGGTCCTCTCAGCCGTGTCGACAAGCTCTTTGCTTGCTTGCCGGTGAGCCTGTCCCCTGATTCCTATTTCTCTGAGAAGCTTTGTTGTTGTTCTAGCTACAAAGCCTCTGCACCCCATCTCCACCGGGCGTACCTTAAAAAAATAAGTATTTGAACACCCTGCGAATTTGCAAGTTCTCCCACTTAGAAATCATGGAGAGGTCTGAAATGTTCATCTTAGCTGCATGTCCACTGTGAGAGACATAATCTAAAAGAAAAAATCCAGAAATCACAATGTATGATTTTTAAAATTATTTATTTGTGTGTTACTGCTGCAAATAAGTATTTGAACACCTGTGAAAATCAATGTTAATATTTGGTACAGTAGCCTTTACAG
>BRDA01058665.1:6493-33238 GCA_036984385.1 Crenuchus spilurus
GTGTTATGACTGGACTTGTGGAGGGAGTCCGAAGACGTGGAAGACCAAGAATAACCTGGATGGATAACATCAAAACATGGACTGGATTATCAGGTGCTAGCCATTTTTGTTTTAATGTTGATCAGAACATCTGAAAATCAGAACTTCAGAATCTCAGGCTACAGCGGCTGTATTCCAAATATCAACCCTCCTGAACCAGAGACTACATCAGGAGTGTCTTACCTGGACTGAGCAGAACCAGAACTGGACCTGAGTCATCATTTCATTTGTAAATCAGTCCAAGCTGTCTGAAGTCCAGTGTGCAGGTTCTGCAGTCTGTTGGATCAGCCGAGATTTTAGAGCACTTCATGCTTCCATCTACTGACAGGCTTTATAGTGTCAACAGTGCCAGACCATCATGTTACTGTTTGCTGGACTCTTGAGCTGTAAGCCAAACTGATCAACATTAAAACAAGAAAAGGCTTAAAATGGGTCACTTTACATGTCATGAATATTAAATATGACAGTTTTTGAATTAAATGAAGAACTAAAATCACAATAGAGGACATTTGGACTGATGTTCAGTGTGAGGTGTACTCACTTGTGTTGCTATGAACGATAATTGAAGCAATATCTTCAATGAGAAATAATGTAAATCCAATTAATCTGTTCCAGACCCTCCAAAATATTAACAAAAACACATTTTATATAGAATAACTATAGTTTTACACACAGAACACGGTGAGAAATAAACACTAAAGACTAATGAAATGGATAAATGAACATTTAACATCACTCTTACAGGTTTACGCTCTGTTTTAGAGAGTGCTGGTGTGGTCCAGCTGAATTATACGATAACCAGAGCAGAGATTCCACTGAAGCTGTACACTGACTACTCCAAGTCATATCCCAGTGTTATTTCTACAGTGTTGTCCTGAGAAGATCAAATCAGACGTGTGCAGAAATGTGAGGGGTGTAGTCTTTTGTGAGATACTGTATATACATGGACACGTGTGTGTGTGTGTGTGTGTGTGTTGGTTCAGATGTGGGACCCATATCTACCTGATCTGATTGAGCATTTCTGTTTACACTCAGCTTACGATGGAGATTTGTGTTTAAACCTGTTCCACCATGGTAACACTGATTTTTCTGGGTTTGTCAAGTTCTTGCTGTTTTCACTATTGAGTGTCGCCGACATCACTACTAAGTATGACGTATTCACATGTTTATTGATGCCATTTCTCATCCTAGCAATGTGCACATCTGGTTTCAGTGTCTTTAAGGGCAGTCAGACGGGCACACACGGGCATTACTGGTTAAATAATCATATGAGAGATGGTCCTTATCAAACTGTTCAGCTGCAACTCCTTACCCATAATTCCACAGGGCGTGGAGCTGTGCTGCTGCTGCTGCTGCACATGACTTCCACCTTGTGGATGCTAAATGTATTGTATCTCAGATTCAGAGCTTAAGACGAGGTAAAGTGTTAAAGCACATCCGCTGAGACCGTTTCAGAATTCAGAAATGACTGAGTTTAATGTCTCTGACTCTGGAATGAAAGCAGAGGAGTTAAATAAGAACTCAGTGAATCAGTTTATAGACCAAAATGTGTCTAAACTTTGGACACAAAGTGGCACCTTTTGGCCTTTCATGGGGCATCACTGTTGTCCTCAGTGTATCAGAAGTCACAGCTAGTGGTGTCTGAGATGCTGCCTCCACCATGCTTCCCCCGGTACCCTATTATCATCCCTTTTGGACATCAATCACATCCTTTACCCATGATGATCATTTTACACTCTGATGCGACTGACTAGTGTGCTCACTTATTTATACATGCAGTAAACCCGGTCACATGACATCTGTGACGTCTCAGGCCAAGCCAGGGGTGGTGAGGCTAATCCTGGCTATCGACTGTCTTTTTGGGATTGTCTGATGTTTAGGAAAGATTTATATGACTGCGGAGCTAAATTACACTAAGATTGTATGTGTTGTGAAGTTAAGGACCTTCAGTAGGATCCACCACTTTATCTTCAGCTAAACTTAATGGGATGGTAATGTTGCATTTACCTGACCAGGATTAAACCGTTTGATAGGTGGGTGACATTATATTATTATTGTTATTATTATTAATATTATTGTTGTTGTTGTTGTTGTTAACAATTAATTAGATAACTATTATTTAATAATAATGACAATAATGATCATAATAATAATGACTATAAGTCTAGGTATTAAATGATGATGATGATGATGATGATAATAATGTATTATTATTATTATTATTATTATATTTTAATTAATGTATTCAAAAAATATATTAACCATTAAATAATAAAAATATTTATTTTTAAAAAATATTAATATTTAATAATAATAATAATAATAATAATAATAATACGTTATTATTATTATTATTATTATTATTATTATTATTATTATATGATTAATAATAATTAATTAATAAATTTTGGAGGGGGGGTTGCCTGAGTAGCCTGGCCGACATGATTAACTGCTGGTTGTCCTCACTGGTTTTGTGTGTCTTCTGTCCTGAGTTATAAACATTTGGAAATCACTTGAAGTGTATTCAGGCTGCGTCTGTTATTTGGTGAGTTACGGTAAAGAAGTACTGCTGCCCGAAGGGCTCAGGGTTGCCAGGTTGACAGATTTTACGCCCAATTGGTCTGTTTTTGAAGCTGGCGATAATTAATTTGCTATGGTCGCCAAAATCTTATAAATGAGACTGAGAGGATTAAATGGTGTGTAATATTTGTGCATCATTGGGTGGTTTAAAACATGAGTTAAAATCAGGCAGTGAACAGCTGAGGGTGAAGAACATCTGATGGAGATGTGTCAGGCAAACCTAATATTAGATCATTGTTTGGAAAGAGATCTGAAAATCTAGATTAGAGCAGACAAGGAGGAGAACGGGATAATATGTTTTAGAAGATAAAAATACATTTATGAAGATATTTCTTACATTATATAGTAATAATAATGTGTTTTTATAGATTTAAATATAGTATTTAGTAGAAATACTACTACTGTTACTAATGCTGCTAATACTACTACTACTACTAGTAGTATTAATTATTATTACTCTATGTGTGTGATTGGACTTACACATTTTGGATTTATAGATTTTGGACTAGCTTCAGCTTGTGTAGTTTGTCTCACAATGAGAGGATTAATTTTGTATAACCTGGCAACCCTGACCGCACCGCAGTGTGGAGCTCAGAGCTCAGACAGACGAGCTCTCAGTGTGAAAGATGAGCAGTGAGGACAATAATGTGGGGCCGTGTGGTCCTACACCATCCCGAGAACTGACCCAAAACCCGCTGAAGAAGATATGGATGCCCTACAAAAACGGCCTGCCAGAGAAGTACATTTCTCAGAGGACGGGTATGTACCGGTACCTGTGCTGCTCCTTAAACCGGTCCACCTTAAATTTGTTAGCAATTCTATTGACTCTGTAACGTCCCGGGCAGACTCGTGTATTCAACGTGCTGCAGCATTTAAGGTGGACCGGAGGAATTCGAGTAAGACACCAAAATCAGCTTAATTAGCTAGAAATAGTTATTGTTTTGATCTTTGCAGGCTGTATTTATCGTATAAACCTCGTCGTCGTGAAGCAGAGTCGATAATATATTGCTGTATTGCCTTTTCTTTGTTTATTTTAAAAAATAAAATAAGGTACAATAGCTTCTTTTAGTAGTTTCACTTTTGTTTATGATTACATGCTGCTATTTTGTGCTATTTTGTAATTCTACCTTTTCATTTTTGAACTGTTTGTGTACCAGCGCAGCCCGCACTAACACACCACCACCACGTCAGTGTCACAAATAGTACCTGCTCTGTGGGGGGTCCTGACCATTGAAGAAAAAGGTGAACAAAGTATACAGATGAACTACAGTCAGCGAGAAAATGCTAAATATCTAATCAGCCGGGGTCAGTCGTGGGTCAACCTAATCAATACCCAGGTCCAGCTGGTTATTCAGCATCCTGACAGCCTGGGGGAAGAACATCCATCTGGTTCTAGACTTTGTACCTTTGCTGATTTGTCTTTAGTGCCTTTTGTCCTGTTGCTGATCTGGGCAGTAGTGCCATGCACCTAATATACTCATTAAACGTCGTTAAATGTAGACTCTGATTAATAAAAACCCTTCTGTGGTCATTAGAACCATCCGCTCAAGGGTGTCCAATGCTGATGATGCTGGTGCCCATTTCACCTCGTTCTTTTGCTCCATGTGGACATTTCTAAGTAACATTGTGCAATTTTATAACTTTGTAGATATGGTATGACCTCTGTCCTAGAGTGACAACACACTGCTTCAGTTCTTGAAGTCGTAAAGAAAAGAAGGAACACGTCAGCGGAGCAGAGATTGAGGCTGGTTATCAGATCTGCTCGTTTACAGCAGTACTGAGAGCTGAAACGTCTCGTGTGTAACGCTGTCTTTGTTTTGGCTTTTATGGTCTGATGATGTGTTTGGTTTTGTCGTTTCAGTATGCATGACCAACTGCCCCACTCTCATCGTCACGGTGGGTCTTCCAGCCCGGGGAAAAACCTACATCTCCAAGAAACTCACCCGCTACCTCAACTGGATTGGTGTGCCAACAAAAGGTAAAGATAAAGGTTTAGGAATGTCTCCATTGGCACAGTATTAAAACTTAAATTTGGCCATCAGTTCTATAGTAGCACCGATAGAAGGACATCAGCCGTCTTTGTGTGAGAATTTTTAGGAAATAAAGTCCCTGCTGTGCCTCTTTATGGTGGCCGTGGTGTTGATGCTCCAGGTCAGGTTGTCCTCTGTGAACGTCCATCCATAGCTGATTTAAAAGCAAACACAGACCCGGCACTGAACATTCAAGCTGGAAAAGCTTAGGTTCGCCTTCGTAGGATGAGTGGAGGATTTTTTACAGGACCTGGCAACCCTTTGCCAATCTGTTTGGGACCAGGCTGTGCCATCCATCCATCCATCCTCACAAGCTTCCCCCCTCTTTTTACCCTTCATGCTGTTAGTAGTGGTGGTATTTTTGGGTGTAGTTATATTTAGTTTTTTAATATTATTAAAAAATTAAAAGCAAACACTGAGCATGAAATTCTGACTATATCTGCCAACAACGGACCTTTCACAACCCGGAGCAATGGGTTCAAGCGGGCTTGGACGCTGATGGTGGACATTTTTGGCACAAATTTCATCACCAAATCTTTATTAGTATTAAAGTTATTCAGGCATTTGGGTAAAGAAGCAAACGGGACCCCCTGTACAACATCACGATTCCACAGTTTTGGCCAGATCAGTACTCTGTTCTTTAACACCAAAATGTTTGTTGTTTTTGTTTGTTTACCTCTTTACAGATTGTTTAACAGAGTACAGATGTTTGTCTAAAGCAGCTACTTTTCCTTTTATTGCTCAGAGTTTAACGTTGGGCAGTACAGACGGGAATTTGTGAAGATCTACAAGTCCTTTGAGTTTTTCCGACCTGACAATGAAGAGGGCCTTAAAATCCGAAAGTAAGTAACATATTAACAACATGTGCTGTTCATGGTTTGTATTACCAGGAGACAAAATCTAATTTACTGAACCCAAAAGTCATCAATCAGCCAGAATACTCGTCTGGATTCAGTGAAATAGTCTTAAATGTTTCTTCGTTTTTTATTGACGAGTCATGTACCAGTGAACCAGGAGCTTAACATCCTCCTGCAAGCGTGTTGAAGCTCTTGAAAACGGATATAATCCCTTAGTCACTTAAGCTGAATGAGGGAACTAAAGTCTGGTTATTGTTGCTCAGGCAGTGTGCATCAGCAGCTCTCAATGACGTGCGGCAGTATCTCACTGAGGACGGCGGTCAAGTGGCGGTAAGAGAAAGATATAATAAATTCTCCGCTCTGTATATAATATTCAGCTTTATTTTATGTAGCATTCTCTTTTATTGCTATATACCGTTGTTTTATGGTTTCAGTTTTTCTTTTGTGAATTTGGCCAATTCCAGGTATTTGATGCCACCAATACCACAAGAGAAAGAAGAGAGACCATCAATCGATTTGCTGAACAGAATGGCTTTAAGGTACAGCAGCTCAATTCAGTCCATCCATCCAATTCATCCATCCATCCCTCCGATCCATCCATCAAATCAGTCTATCTAATCCAGTCCATTCTGTCCAATCCATCAAATCCAATCCATCCCGTCCATCCAGTCAATCTATCCAATCCATCCTCCCAGTCCATTCCGTCTAATCCATTCCATCCATCCATCCCTCCAATCCATCCAGTCCATCCATCCATCAAATCAATCTATTCAATCCATCCATCCAGTCCATTCCGTCTAATCCATTCCATCCATCCATCCCTCCAATCCATCCAGTCCATTCCGTCCAATCTATCCCGTCCATCCAGTCAATCTATCCAATCCATCTATCCAGTCCATTCCGTCTAATCCATTCCATCCATCCAGTCAAATCCATCCATTCCATCCATCCAGTCAAATCAATCTATCCAATCCATCCATCCAGTCCATTTTGTTCAATCCATCCATCAAATCAATCTATCCAATCCATCCTTCCAGTGCATTCCGTCTAATCCATTCCATCCATCTATCCCGTCCAATCCATCCAGTCAATTCATCTAATCCATCCATTCAATCTGAACAATCCATCCATCCAATTAATTCCGTCTAATCCATTCCATCCATCCATCCCTCCATTCCATCCCTCCAATCCATCCAGTCAAATCCATCCAGTCCATCCATCCATCAAATCAATCTATCCAATCCATCCAGTCCATTTTGTCCAATCCATTCAATCAATCCATCCATCAAATCAATCTATCCAATCCATCCTTCCAGTGCATTCCGTCTAATCCATTCCATCCATCTATCCCGTCCAATCCATCCAGTCAATTCATCCAATCCATACATTCAATCTGAACAATCCATCCATCCAATCAATTCCGTCTAATCCATTCCATCCATCCATCCCTCCATTCCATCCCTCCAATCCATCCAGTCAAATCCATCCAGTCCATCCATCCATCAAATCAATCTATCCAATCCATCCAGTCCATTTTGTCCAATCCATTCAATCAATCCATCCATCAAATCAATCTATCCAATCCATCCTTCCAGTGCATTCCGTCTAATCCATTCCATCCATCTATCCCGTCCAATCCATCCAGTCAATTCATCCAATCCATACATTCAATCTGAACAATCCATCCATCCAATCAATTCCGTCTAATCCATTCCATCCATCCATCCCTCCAATCCATCCAGTCAAATTCATTCAATCCATCCAGCCATCAAATCAATCTGTCCAATCCATTCCGTCCAATCCGTTCCATTTATCCCTCCAATCCGTCCAGTCCAATCCGTCCATCCATCCAGTCATTGAATCCAATCAATCCATCCATCCACTGAGGGTGACGCCACCCCTCATTATCATTGATGTCGAGCATTTAAAAATGAGATCTAATCAGGTTAAACTAAAGTGAACTACATAAACAAATTCACAACAAAAATTAAATGTGATGAATAGAATTGAAAGAACAATTAATAATTCATTAAGAATGGAAAAAAATATAACCAAGATAATAAATGAACAACATTTCTAAAGTATAAATAAGCAAACTCAGATGTAAAAAGTCAAATAAAAGTGTTATTAAAACTAATAATTAAAGGAGTAGTGGAATTGAGATCAGAATATGTTTGGGGGCTGAAAGAGAGGAAGAGTGAAACTCTGATGAGCTGTTTGATGTGTTTAGAAATGAAACGTTTGAGATTTTAGAGACTTGTGTAGTAACAAACACATGAAGTGTGTTATTTGTTCAGTCGTCTGTGAAAGAAGACGTTTTTGTAATCGTGTCTTAAACTTTTCTGCTTCAGCTCTTTATTGTGTGCCGTGGACACGGCTGTGTGTAATAACACATGACCTCTGTCCTGCAGTGACCACACATCGTTATTTCCTCACAGGTTTTCTTTGTGGAGTCTGTCTGTGAAGATCCTGACGTGATTGCAGAAAACATAGTGGTGAGTATCAGTCAAGCTTCTGTAGCATCACTGCAGTTACAGGAATAATTCAGGTCAGGGTCAGGGTCATGGTCAGGGTCACGTATTGTACCACTTACTGCAGATGTGGTCGATTAGCCACGACCTGACTACAACTAGAGCTGCAAGGCTAGCGATGCTAACAAACTCTAAAACCCAGTAGTCACCTAAGTAGCCTGGTAGTGTTTGTACATCACCAAAATACTGACTAGTCCATGTGACCTTATTTCAGAATGTGCTTCGAGCAGGTTTTGGTGATGTGTTTTTAATAGAAAAGATTATTTAGGTCACCATTGACTTCATGTTTATCTGGATTAGTCTTGCAGCTCCAGTTCTGAAGAAAAGAAACAAAATTTGGACTTGAGAAGTCTCGGTTGATCAGAATCATTGGGGATAAAAGGGGGAAATGATGCAAATGTCTTTTTTTTTTCTTTTTTAATTTTATTTTCACAGCAAGTAAAGCTGGGAAGCCCAGATTACACACACTGTAACACCGAGCAGGCTGTTGAGGACTTTATGAAGAGGATCAAGTGCTATGAGAACTCCTACCAGCCTCTGGATGAGGTGCTGGACAGGTGAGGAAGGACTCATAAGCAGCTCAGGCTATATGCTTCCTTAAAATCCCAGACTTAGTATTATTCACATTATTTATTAAATAGAAAAACACTTTCTGAAGATAAAACACAGTCTAAGCAACACACTGCTGTTGATGTGTTGCTAACCAGTTGCTCTGGCCTCACAGCTAATTCCTAAGGTGTTTCTAATGATTGTCAGGTCTCCGGCAAGTGTTGCTAGATGGTTGCCTCAAGAGGTTGTTGAAGTTTACTTAAATGGTTGCCTGTGATCTGTGAAGTGGTTGCTGATGTGTTGCTAGTTGGTTGCTATGGTCTTCTAGGTGGTTGCTGATGTGTTGCTAGTTGGTTGCTATGGTCTTCTAGGTGGTTGCTAAGGTGTTAGCAGCTGGTTGATCTGGCCTTCCAGATTGCTTAGGTCTTTCTAATGATGGCTAGGTGTCCCAAATGTTTGCCATCATCTCTCAGGTGGTTTCATATGGTCCGTGAATTGATTGCTAAAGTGTTGCTAGATGGTTGCTATGGTCTCACAGGTGGTTGCCGGGTGATTCCCATGTGGAATACCCATCTGGTAGCTTGAGTGTTAGTAATGCATTTGTATTAATGTCCTTCATTAATTATAAAGTAAACAATGCAAACTGGTTGAGTTACTCTTGTCGGTGTTATTTCTTTTATAGCTTTGTCTAAATCTCAGTCAGCTGAAATATCTTCTCTTTTTCTTAACATCCTACACAGAGACCTGTCCTTCATAAAGATCATCGACGTGGGTCGTCGGTATCTGGTGAACCGAGTGCAGGACCACATCCAGAGCCGGATCGTTTATTACCTCATGAACATCCACATCACCCCTCGCTCCATCTACCTGTGCCGGCACGGAGAGAGCGAGCTGAACGTTAAAGGGAGGATCGGGGGGGACTCTGGCCTTACCGTTCGGGGAAAGGAGGTAAGGAGACGGTGCTACCCTCCATGTTGGAAATAGTTTTTTATTTTCATTTTAAAAATAACATCTACAATATCTACTTTATTTTAAGTTTGTATGTGCTAAACATGCACAATAACATAATATATCAAATATTTGAGGGGAAATTAGCTTCCTGGTTCATTCTCTCTCTCTCTTCTGAGGCAACAGAAATATCAGCCAGTCAGAGAAGCAGCAGCCAATCACTGACCTGCTGACACGAGTGCATAAATGAACACTCTGCTCATTTCTCTATTGTACATCCTTTTCTGTTATGAAGTATAATTAGTGCATGATATTGATGCAAATGCAATACTAACACATGGTAGTCACCCGGCAACGCCCCAGCAACCATATGGTAGACCATAGCAACCATCTAGGTATGCCTTAGCAAACACCTATACACCTTCGCAACCACTTCAGAGACCATGTACAACCACCTGAGACTGGATGGCAAGCACCTCAGGAACCACCTGCCCTACCTGGGGCCCTTCAGCAACCTTTAGGGTTTTCGGGTGTATAGTGAGGGCAAAGAGAGGAGACTTGGTGATATGCCTCTGCATGAAGTGGATATCAATATGTTTGTTTGAATTTAAGAAAAAAAATTTGTCAAATGTTTTATGGCCAAAACATTATGACCAATATGCTAATATGTTTTTTTTACTTTGTATCATGTACCCATAATAAATGTTTTTGTACCATCTCCTGTACCAAAGTAAACGTTCTAAGGATGAAATTGAGAAAGAACAGGGATAAAGGATTTTGTGATGCTTTTAGTTTCTCAGGAAGAATCATGAATTAAGTTATTGTGATGGTCATCTATTTTAGGAAGTGGTCCTGTAAGTCTTGCATGTAATAATCTTCATTATGTCGGTACATAATGGCTCCTTCTGTTCACAGTCCTATTCATTCTGTCTTATTTTTCGCTCTATCAGTTTGCCCGATATCTTGGCCAGTACATTCATGCGCAGGGCATCAGTGATCTGAAGGTGTGGACGAGTCAGATGAAGAGGACCATTCAGACGGCCGAGGCTCTGGGCGTTCCGTATGAACAGTGGAAAGCTCTCAATGAGATCGATGCTGTGAGTCAAAACACAACATTTATAAATGTTTTCATATAATACAGATGATGTACTTACACTTATAACATGGCTGTTATAACACATTATATGTGTATTATATTACATACAGTCTTATAATAAAGGGGGGATTTTTTTCTGATAATAAAATATTTTTATTTATTTATTTTTTATTTGTAGTATTTTGCCAACTTTTCTAGTAATTTTGAATAATCGGTGGACTATGGGGGTCATTTTAATTAGGGTTTGACCAGTTATTGACCCTGTGACCAGTACTAAATACAATCAGACAAGCTTTTCAGCTCAAAATAATTAATTTTTTTTATACCATTCTAATATTAAACTGTGTTCATTTAATTCTCAAGTCAGCTGTTCAGCCGGCTTATTGATAAAAACACTTACCAAAGATTTTATCCTAGAAACAAAACTAAACATACCCCGGAAACCTTAAAGGGTTTTTTTTCAAATATGTATGGGTTGAATCAAAATATATTTTAGATATTTGTGAGAGGAGCTTAAATAAGCAGAGACATGTTTGTGAGAGGGAGTCGGACAACTGCACTGTTTTTCCCGCCAAATGACGCAATCTGTCATTCATATGATAATGACATGGTAATTCCTGACATTACATTGGTTGGATTACTGGCCATGGAATGTGAACCAAACGAAGAACTCTCACCTGAATGTTCACACCTAATCTCATAAATATTCAATCTAGGAACCACTGAATGAGGAAAACGGAGTGTCGCCTCACATTAGTTAAGCTTTAGAAATAAAACTTAAAATGTCTAAAAACTGTAATGAGCAGTGTGTAGCCAACACCTCTGTGTATTCAGTTCTGAGCTCAAAAGTCTTGGCTAGAAATGTTTAGAGTGTTTTTCACAACATATCAGCACATCTGAAAACAGGTTTTTGTTTTGAGCAGATTTAATCAGAATATAGATATTGACACTCTTATTGAACAAAAGCCTGTGTAATTTGTAAACGACTTCAGTGGGTTAATGTAAGCTGTGAGTAACACAGTTCCCACTACAAATTTAAGTGAATATTGGTTATTTATGTCCGTAATTACTCCCAATCTGTGCTGATACTGGCCTTGAAAATTGGCCCCTAATTTTAGACGGAATGTAATATCAGACATTTCTAAAACACAGGCCTGTACTGTAGGTTTAGTGTGTTTCCTGTGTGTGCAGGGTGTGTGTGAAGAGCTGATGTATGAAGAGATTCAGCAGCGATATCCTCTGGAGTTTGCACTGCGGGATCAGGACAAATACCGCTACCGTTATCCTAAAGGAGAGGTGAGTACGAACATCAGCCTAAACATTTTGATCACCAAGTTATAACTCTGATCTTTATAAATATTTGTGGACACCCCTTCATTCACAGATGTACAAATGCGGACACAGCTTGTCTAATCCCGGTAGAGAAGTACTGCCAAATAGAATAGGGCTAAACGTGAACCTAGTGGCACCATGCCTAATGCCAGGTGTGGGCTAGAGGGGTGTAAAGCCCCTCAGCATTGAGCTGTGTAGTACTGGAGCTGTGTTCTCTGCTCCATTTAAGACTTTTGAAATGAGGTGGGATGCTGATCATCCAACATCCTTACAGCTCTTGTGGCTGAATTCAATCAAATCCTCACAGCAATGCTCCAAAATCTATTAGAAAGCTTTCCTGTACAGTAGAGACAGTTACTCTAACAAAAGCAACATAAACTCTTTTTAGCCCTTTGGAGTCAGTGGACCCACCTGCAGGAACCTAAATTCTTTTATAACTCCTATAACTATAATTTCATAAATTTTATAATAGTGAGAGGAGCTTAAATAAGCAGAGACACTGCTGTGAGAGTGACTGAGACAGCTTTGCATATTTTCCCGCCAAAAGATGTGCTTTGTCATTCATATGATAATGACATGGTAATTCTAGACATTCCATTGGTGGGTTCCAGCGGCCTAGAATCTGTGGAACCTGTATCTGAACAAAGACCTCTCAGCTAATTGTTTACACCTATGTCATTAATATTCAGTGTAGGTTTAGTGGCTGAGGAAAACTCTGAGAAAAGAGTGTCGCCTCACATTAGAAATAAAACCACATACAATGTCTAAAAACTGTAATGAGCAGTGTGCAGCCAACACCTCTGTTTATTCAGTTCTGAGCTCAAAAGTCTTGGCTAGAAGTGTTTAGAGTGTTATTCACAATATGAAAACAGGTTTTTGTAAAGTCTAAGTTTAGAGCAGATTTAATCAGAATATAGATTTATGACTCTTACTGTTTTGACTCTGTTGTTGCTGAGTTTGTGCTGAACTAAAGCCTGTGTAACACTTTGGGGGAAAATATTTTAGATGAGTGTAATTTGTAAGTCAAGGCATGTCAGACACATCAGAGTGTCTGAAACATCAGATTTTGTAGAAACAATGAATGAACAGGTGTCCCAATACTTTTTCCATATAGTGTGTATTAGATGAAAAGACACTGATTGGTTCTTGACGGTGGTCATCTGAGTTGGACTAGTCTGCTCTGTTATTGTTCCTCTGCTGCTCTCATGAGGCTCCAGGCTGTCTGACAGTGCTAATGGCTAGCCAGGTGACTGATCGCTAGCCAGATGGCTAATGGCTAGCCGGCTAATGATTACACACAGGATAATCTGCCTGTGAGAGAGAATGGGCTGAGATAAACAAGCCTGTTAGGCTGAGCTCTTAGCGATTATGTTGTTTTTATGGTCACTAAGTGGTGTGTGTGTAAGGAAGAGTGTGCTCACACACCATTACCTCCAGCCCAAACGTGCTTTCTGTCCCGTTTCATCTGGACAGTACTGGCAAAAGACTCATTTGATGAGACTAAAAGATGAACCAAACACTTTATAAAATAAATATCTTGGACATATAAGCTCCCATGTTATTGCACATTGTATACGTTTTCAACCCCAACAAAGCGGGTATTATTTGGGCAGTGGATCGCTCTCCGCTGCAGTGATGCTGATGTGGTGGTGGTGTGTTATTGTTGGTGATGTAAAGTCAGAGACGGAGGCTCAGCTGTTGCTGCACACTTTGCACTAGCTCCAGCGGCTCTGCTGTTTCCCATCAGCGCAGCACACATCCGTGTCACTGAGGACGATCCACCACCCAAATAATAGCTGCTCTTGTTTGTTGTCTGTTTTGATCAGTCCTATGAAGACCTGGTGCAGAGGCTGGAGCCGGTCATTATGGAGCTGGAGCGTCAGGAGAATGTGCTGGTCATCTGCCACCAGGCCGTTATGCGCTGCCTACTCGCCTACTTTCTGGACAAGGCGGCAGGTAAGCGCTTCTCCGGCACTGCCATGCCTTCTCTGGACTATGAACACAGTGCACCTCAGCTCAGCCGGATCATATTTCACTGTGTGGTGCTTGTACGAGCCTAAACAAAACCGTCCAATCAGAATCCTCTACTGAATTTGGGGTGTGGTCTAAGGGCCTGCCGATTGTTGAATTACTCTTTAGATATCTTATCAAACAGTGGACTAAGGCGCTGACACTATGATCAGTGGATCAGGACCCTCTCTGTCTGGGTGGGTAGATGGCGCTGGCTCAGGCTGCTGGTAGCTGATGTATCAGAGTTGGGGGTCCTGCGCTTTCCTCTGAGTGAGCTGGATGCTCAGTGATGTATCTTAGAAAGAGATAGCAGGTGACTTCACATGCTACTCTTCACCCTCCTAGAGTCAGAGACCTTATAAGTGATTGGTAGAGTCATGGGTCGATTGGGTACCACTACATTTGTGGGGAAAATTGAGTAAAAAAAATGCCATCCAAAGCACCCGGGGAGCAGTTAGGGGTTAGGTGCCCGGGGATCGATCCGGTGACCTTCCGGTCACAAGACCAGATCCCTAACCACCAGGCCACGCCGTTTTAATGTCTAATAATAAGCCGGTATTAATCAACAGTGTGAACACACAAACAAAACCCTTCTCATACACTTTTAAAAGAGATGGTTCTTCACGGGTTCTTTAATAAAGAAAATGGTTCTATATAAAACCGTGAACACCCAAAGGGTTTGCATGCTGAAAAGGTTCTTCAGGTTGATGAGGATGGTGCTGTAGATGGTTCTATACAGCACCAAAAAGGGTTCCACTATTATTACAAGCTTGACTACAGCAGAACCATTTTGGGAGCTATATAGGACCATTTCCAAAAGGTTCTGTATAGAACCATCTGCAACACATTCCTCATCCATCTGAAGAACCATTTCAGTATGGAAAGAACACTTTGGGCTCCTTAAGCTTTAAAATGGACCAGTATGGATATTAATTTGGAAGAAAACACAAAGTTCCCCAATTTTCACCTGAAATGTCGACGCCCAAGACGTGTTATTTTCATTACGATTCCGTTTTTCTTCACTTTCTCATCATCCTCCCAGTTTGTTGTCATTATATTGAGATTCACTGGAATGTACTGTCTGATTCCACAGAGGAGCTGCCTTATCTGAAGTGTCCCTTGCACACGGTGTTGAAGCTGACGCCGGTAGCCTACGGTAGCACACTGTCTTTTTACATCAGGGGGTTGACTGATACGATTACTAATAATCAGCTGATACCGATTATTAATAATCAAGAATTACAATAACTGATATTTGGGACTGATGTTCATTTACTATAAATTTGAATAATTTAAATGCAAAACTCCTGAATATCGGCTCTGATTATCAGTCGTGTTGATAATCGGTCGACCCCTAATTTGCACTATTTATACTCTGACTGCTGAGGAGATTAGATAATAAATGTTCTGTTCTTTCTTGTGTAGGGTGCAAAGTGGAGAGCATCTCCCTTAAGGTGGATGCCGTGAACACTCACAGAGAACGACCAGAGGTAACACACACATACAAGTGAGGAAGTACACTGATGAGCCAAAATATTATGACCACTAAATTCACAGGAAATGTGGCTTAATTTCATGGACTATTAAATTTGGTCAAAAATAGTGTAAACCATGTTCATTGCATAGGAAATGTTTTAACAATGATGCATGTGAAGATCTGGGATATATGAGACAGTAACAGAAGACTTGATTCTTATAGTCAACCTGCTGGAAATGTGCAGTCGTGAAGACTTGAGAGCCAAGTAGTTATGGTCATACGACTGGGTTGGATCAGGCTTTTGGGCTGGTCCTGGTCAGCAGTGGTCAGTACCTGCTTACAGTAGCCTCCAGATCTTAATCTGATCATCTGTGAAGTGCTAGAACAATCTGCAGCAGCACCACCTCACAATTAAAGGACTTACAGTATCTGCTGCTAAGGTCCCAGATACGACAGGACGCCTTCAGAGGTTTTGCTGATTTAGTCATATTAAGCATATTGGCATATTGGTACGAATATTTTGGCACATTGGTGTACTAGTGTATCTCCAAAAATTAGAACAGTGTGGAAAAAGTTCATTTGTGTTCATAATTAATATATAAAATATATATTTTTTAATTCATTATTAAATATGTAATTAATATAAAATATCTCAGTTTCCCTTTTTGAATGAAATGATGAACATGGACACACTTTTTCATGATATTCTCATTTTCGGACATGCAGTAGTACTGTTATTCTACACTCTTGAAAATGTATGTAGAGCATACACTAACTGGTGTCAGTGAGCATGCATTAACTGTGCCAGTGAGGCTCGGTGCAGTCGTACTCACAGAGAATAACATTTGACTGTTTGCCTTTTATAATGAAATATGAACAAAATTTTGGAGATGCACTCTAGTATATACTCGACTCCAAACACAAACACTTTCCAGATGGTGTAGATTGTGTAAATAAAGCCGAACATTTGGGATGTTAAAAATGTAAAGTTTTGGCATCATCCTCAAAATACTTTTTGAATATTTCTGCTGGAATCGGCAACAAATGGCAACTTAAACTTCAGCGATGAAGACGCATTAAAAGTGCTGAGCTCACCTGTGATCATCTCTATTAAGTGTCATTATATTGAGATTTATCTTGCCGAAGATGCTGAAGGGCTTTTGGAATCTGTTTTGTAACTGCCGGACGTACATACTTGTGTTTGATTGGATGTTGGGAGGCACGCCAGGTCTTTAGATTAGCATTTGCTACAATAAAGGTCATTCAGGGTCAGAATCAGCCTTGCAGCTGTAGTCCTGCTGTAGATGTGATGTGATGCGCTGTGTCTTGCTTTTTGCTGCTCTGCAGCTGCTTTTTCAAGTCCCTGTTAACCACAGAAGGTTTCACATCTCTCGGTTGCCGGGTTTTGTGTGTCGTATTATATTCTAACACCTGATGTCCTGATCAGGAAATAATAATGTTACACCTTTCTGCGGTGTGAGGTCTTCATATCATCAGCCTGAGGTTCTCCAGCATCACTGACCTGCATGTCTTTTACTTCACAAATCACTTTTCCACACTCGTGCATGTAGTCAAGCAGCTGAAACATGCTAAGAGTCCAGATTCTACACCTTTAGTTTGGAATTTGAGCTGTGATGGTAATGGCTATCAATAGTCACCTAAATGGCTCCGTCATTCACATCAAAGTACTGCTTCTTTAGGCCTAAACAGTGTATAATTACATTATAATGTATAAATAAACAATATAATTATAATATATGTCTCTAATTCAGAGCCTGACTTTGATTGATTGATGAGTAAAGCCTCTAATTCTGCTGTAATGTAAGCTGTGAGTGTATAACTGTGATGATATGAAGCTGATTGATGGCCCGTCACCCGTCTGACTCCACCTCCTGTTGACCTGTTGTGTGATCATCTCTGTGTTTGTGTCGAACAGAACGTAGATGTGACGCGGCTGCCAGAGGAGGCCTTACTAACCGTGCCGGCTCATCACTGAAAGACACACACACACACACACACACACACACAGAGTGTAATTACTGCTCTTCAAACCAAGTAATTTGTGCCTTGTGTTCTGGATCTGTCCATCAAAGATTTTACCAGCCAACAGAGTTAATGTTATTCAGCCAGACCACCATCTGTGAGATCTGATTGGCCGAATTATCGTCTTCTGTTAGAAGCCAAACTTTTTTAAATCAGTAAGTTACACTACATGCTGCATTACAGAATGCAGCAGCTGTTGTAGCACAATTAATTAGCTACTCTAATTGGAAACCAATTAGTTATTACAACACTGATTTCTGTTGCTGTTAACGCACAAAGTGAAAAGAAACCCGTTAAGCTAAACCAGCGGCCAAAACTGGATTAGCTGCTTTCTGCACCTTGATTGATTTTTGACATTTAATTCAATGTTTTTTTTGTGATTTAAATGTTGTCTGTCATTTAATTTATGTGGAGTTTTGTGAGCCTTAGCTTTATAAACCACTGAAGTGGTGCCTCGTCCTGGAGTCGACATCATGCCCATAATTAGAAGCTCATATAAGGGTATAATAGAGAAATAATAAGATTTTTTAAATTAATAAACACTTAATATTTGGTACAATTTGGCATTTTCTCCCAAGCATCACTGGAGCCTCTGAGTTATGAGATTAATTGATCAAAATACCAAAAATGCCACATTCAAGCTAATGCTGTCAAGCTAAGTCATTTGTGAATAAGGTGGGACGTGATGGATGCATCTTTCAGTTATTAATTAGTAATAATTACTGTTATATGGTTATGTAACAGCTACTCATATCTTGCTTGCTAAAAGCCACATGACTACAACTGTCCAGGTTAGTACCAGGTACAGTACCAGTCAAAAGTTCTCATTCAATGTTTATTGTGTTCCTACATTGTAAATAAACACTGAAGTCATCCAGAACACATCCTGAATCATGTAGTAAACTTAAAAGTGTAAACAAACCAAAACATGTTTTAGATTTTACTTCAAAGTAGACACACAACTGATGTCTCAAACACATTAAGAGGCAAGAAATGCAAGTCGTGAACTCTTGATGAGACACAGCTGTTAATTGAAAGCCATTCCAGGTGACTACCTCATAAAGCTGACTGAGAAAATGCCAAGAAAGCTGCATCTAAACAAGAGGTGCCTACTGTGAAGAATGTAAAATATAAACATATTCTGGTTTGTTTACTTGTTTACTAAATAATGACATATGTATTTACTCATAGTTTGGATGACTTTAGTATTAATCTACAGTGTAGACCATTTTTTAAATAATGAAATGTGTCCAAACTTTTGACTGGGACTGTATATACTTTTTAATTTTTGTTACGTCCATTTAATGCATCGTACAGAATCAACTTGACACTTTAATAATAATAATAATAATAATAATAATAATAAAAATAACAAAAGGATTCATTGCACTGTAGATGTTAAGACCCCTAATAATAATAATAATAATAATAATAATAATAATAATAATAATAAATAGCTTTAGCTTACAGTAAAATTTAATCCTCCAACCTTTTAATGATGTCATACTATAAAGCATCTGCTGATATTTGGGAGAAAATTTGTTGTTTGTTTTTCCTTTTAGAACTCATCTTTCTTATATGAGCATAATAACGTGGTGCAGACGAGACAATGACACGACTTCAGTGGTTTATTGTGCAGAACATATATTTTACTTACTCATGCAGAGCTAACTTGACCTGCTCTGGAAAAAAATGCTGTAAATTTTTAAGAATGTGAATGTTTTTCTTGCACAAAGACATGATTTTATATCCTGATGTCTAAATGGAAATGTTAATAAAATACACTGAATTTGAAGCTCATTTGTATTTGTCATATACATGAAGATCTCATTTGTATACAAACGGGATCTTTTTCTGCAATTTGGACCACAAATGGTGTTGGATGTGTAGTCAGTAAGTAAAGCTCTGTTTGGTTTCTCTTGAGAAATCAGTACGTGAGCTTGTTCTACAGTGTCGACATTTCATAACACTAGACCAGTGATCAGTGTTCTAGCTACTGTCTTACAAAAGATGGTTCTTCAGTAAAGTAAGTGGTTAAATATAGGACCTTTGAATGATTATAGGGATCTTCAGATGGATATAGAATGTGTCAGATGGCTCTATAGGGTTCCGCTATTATGTATTTCAAGCCTGACATCAACAGAACCCTTTTCGGTGCTATGTAGAACCACTATTCGACAAGCTTCTATATATAACCAACCATCCATATGAAGAAACCTTTCACCATGCAAAGAGTCTTAGAAAAGATGGTCCTTCAAGGGTTATTTAGTAAATAAAATGGTTCTACATACAATAGAGGAACCCTTTTTGGTGCTACATAGAACCACTTTCAAAAGGCTTGTGTATATAATCATCTACAGCACGGTATTCAAGGTTCTAGATAGAACAATTTTCTTTACTAAAGAACTATTGAAGAACCATCTCTTTTAAGAGCATAGCCAGTAAGCTACATAAATGTTTTGTATACAAATTAGCCGCAGGAAGGAAAAGTCAAAAAGGAGATCTTGATAACATCTCAAAGGTTTCTCATCAAATGGAAATTTGAGTTTTAGTAAAGATCTCAAAGTCTCACAAAGTGCTCAATGTTTACTACACACAGGAATCTCAATATAAACTCAACTGTTTCTCAGTCAGAGCTACGAGCTTTCTCAGGTTTTATGCTAACTACCAACTGTTCCAACCAATGATCTATATTAATAAAATTAATATATTAATATAGATCATTGGTTCCAACACACGTGTGTGTGTGTGTGTGTTCACTGTACAGATGACATGTATACAGAGGTTCCTCTGTGTGTAACATTGTGATAAATAAGGTGGCTACGATGCTAATGTAGCTAACACATAACTTAGTCACTAGTTTAGTGACATGTAAAGTACATTCCTAAACCTAAATAATCTACAAGAATCTTAAGACTTTTTAAGTTAACTTGATGTGGTTTGAGGTGAGTAATTTGACCAAATAAGCAAATATATTAATAAGCAGTTTGCTCAATGCTAAACTGCTAGCTGTCAGCTTCCATTTCCTGTTAGCTACGTTAGCCTAATAACATCACTGAAATAGGTAAACCTTAAAACACGTGCTAATTATTAAACCTGTTTTTTTCAGACCTAAAGGAAACTTATTTCTCAAATATTGCTCTTTGATATCTCGGGTGACTTTATATATAATCTCCTAAAATGTATTACACAACAATGAGAATCTGGCCCAGATAAATAAAAAAATGTTACGGCACTTTGATTTTCAGCTTAAATTTATCATATTAACCCTTAACCATGTTAACTATTAGAGGGATAAAGTGATGAAATATTTTGTGTTGTTATAGTAGTTTATAATTTATTACAAGGATATTTATGTTTTTATCAAAATAAAAAAACAAAAGCAATATTGATGTAGTGTATAAACTATTGCTCTGTTTACATTTGTTTATTAAGGGTTTATACTGTTTACATGGGTATATAGTAGTGCATCTCCAAAAATTTGATTATTGTGAAAAAGTTAATTTGTGTTCGAAATTTAAAAAAGGGAAATTGTATATATTTTATATTCGTTACACATAAAATGACACATTTCAAATTTACTGTCAAACATGAAATTAAATTATAATCTGAGATTCTGATTTTCATGAGTTGTAAGCCATATGAATCAACAGTAAAACAAGAAAAATGCTTTGAATATGACATTTGACCTTTTTGAATGAAATTATGAACATAAATGAATATTTTCATAATATATTATGTTTTGGAGATGCAGCAGTACTGTGTTAATGTAGTGAACATTCACTTACTACAGTTTGTAGTAAGCAGTACATTAATGTAGTAGTGCTATGTTTATGAAATGAACATGAAGTGATGGCGCTGAGCATGCATTAACTGTGCCAGTGTGGTACAACCAGTCAACAGCTTAGACTAAGTCTGTGAAGTGAGCTTGGAGGTGGGGGTGGTCTGGGACAGAAGGCACACTGAGCCTTCTGGAAGTGTTGATAAAGCTCAACACTTCTGGGAAGATCGTACCTGATGACCTCAGTGATGAGCTTGCGAGAGAGTTTAAGAGATGTGAGCTTGGTTGAAGCGCAGGGTCATCTTATCCTGTATAATTTCATGTCGCGTTTTGAATCTCATGGAATTTTAACATTTAAGTGTGTAATGTTTTGTGTTCTTTACTCAGAATGTTAACGTACACCGGAGTGCAGAGGATGCCTTGCAGACCGTACCGCCTCACCTCTGACCCTGCCGGTGTGCCGTCCACTCTTGCTGATCTCACTGCCTGTGCTGCGAGCTCCTCTGAAACAAAAGACTTTGAGGTTCCCTGCCTCAGTCCTACGTTCCCTCAATTTGATCTGTTCCTCCTATAACTCCAGACCACACGGTCCCGTCCATCTGACGTCCTGACTCTATAGATACTTTGATATAACTCACATACTGGCTGTACACAATCTGTTGCTGGTTTACTATCTTATTGTCCTTTTTTTAGCAGAAACACTGACTTTCAATTATTTTACAATTACTGGGACAATTAGCATCATATACAGAGGTGCTTGAAAGTTTGCGAACCCTTTAGAATTGTCTATATTTCTGTATAAATATGACCTAAAACACCATCAGAAGTCCTAAAAGTAGATAAAGAGAACCCATTTAAACTAATGAGACACAAATATTAGACTTGCTCATTTATTTATTGAGGAAAATGATCCAATATGACATATTTGTGAGGGACAAAAGTATGTGAACCTCTAGGATTAGCAGTTAATCTGAAGGTGAAATTAGAGTCAGGTGTTTTACATCAATGTGATGACAATCAGGTGTGAGTGGCACCTGTTTTATTTAAAGAACAGGGATCTGTCAGAGTCTGCTCTTCACAACATGTTTGTGGCACAAACAAAGGAGATTTGTGAGGAGCTCAGAGAAAGAGATGTTGATGCTCATCAGACTGGAAAAGGTTACAAAACCATCTCTAAAGAGTTTGGACTCCACCAATCCACAGTCAGACAGATTGTGTACAAATGGAGGACATTCAGGACCACTGTTACCTCCTCAGGAGTGTCGACCAACAAAGATCACTCCAAGAGCAAGGCGTGTAATAGACAGCGAGGTCACAAAGGACCCCAGGGTAAGTTCTAAACAACTGAAGGCCTCTCTCACATTGGCTAATGTTAATGTTCATGAGTCCACCATCAGGAGAACACTGAACCACAATGGTGTGCCTGGCAGGGTTGTAAGGAGAAAGTCACTGCTTTCCAAAAAGAATATCGCTGCTCGTCTGCAGTTTGTTAAAAATCAAGATCGACCCTAAACACACAAGTCGTTCTACCAAAGAACGTTTAAAGAACAGTTACAGAAACGTTTAGTTACAGTTATTGCTGTAAAGGGGGGTCACACCAGATACTGAAAGTAGAGGTTCACATACTTTAGTCTCTCACAAATATGTCATATTGGATCATTTTCCTCAATAAATAAATGAGCAAGTCTAATATTTGTGTCTCATTAGTTTAACTGGGTTCTCTTTAATTACTTTTAGGACTTGTGTGAACATCTGATGATGTTTTAGATCATATTTATTCATAAATATGAAAAATTCTGAAGGGTTCACAAACTTTCAAGCACTGCTGTAACCACTACATCAGCATTACACAACATATCGGTTAGATAAACTCCAACCACTATGTGGCAGTGTTGTAATCTGTCTTCAGCCATTACAGTAGATGCTGACATCAGCATTAGCAAACCGGCCGGACTAGTAACACTACCACTGATGGATGAATTTTATTAGATTTAAAAATCACAAAATACAGTATCACAATATATTGAATCATAACCCCGGTATCATATCAGCAGTTTCTTACCCATACACAGCATACACAGCACGTATACTGATGGCGCACTACTTACTGGACACTATTAGACTCATCGCTGTGGTGTGGTTATCAGTGGTTAGTTTCTCTTGTCTGGGTCGTGGACCAATTGTGTACCAGCACCATCAAACACTACCATGATGCTACCATGTCAGTGTTACCTCTGTGCTGAGAATGGACCACCAACCAAATGGTCAGTGGTGGTCTTATGGTAGTCTCTGGATTGGGCGGGGTTTATTAATTGCTTAATTGGCTGCAGTCAGTCATTTTACAGGTCCAGTGGATGTTTCTGATTAAGTGGCCAGTGAGTGCAGGTAGGAACATCTAAAGTCAGTGTGTAATAGCTTTAGAAAGGCAAAGACATAAAAAAGATCATAATGTGGTCGTTGAGAGCCATTACTTTATTACCTTGAATCTATCTGCGCAGTACTTACACTACAAAAACTCAACACATTTGTGGATAACAGTTTTTCTGCTCACACATGTCCGTATGTTTCCATCACTGCAGTCTGGAGAGTCAATATTCCAGTTAAATTGATTATACATGCATCATGGACGGTTAACATGACCTCAGATTGATAGCTTTGGGTTATGGGATGTGTTGCAAACGAGTTAAAAAGTTCATGTGTGTTTGTAATTTAATTCAAAAAGCTCACGTTTTATGTTTACTACAGGTAAAGTGACACATTTCAGGCCTTTTTTTTGTTTGAATGTTGATCATTTTGGCTTCTCGCTCATAAAAATCAGAAATCCTGAATCACATTATTAGAATATTTGTGCTGGTGAGTAAATGACTGTAAACAGTATAAACACTGTGTGTCTCTCAGAGCTACAGCTGCCACATCCCTAATATCAGCACTCCTGAACCAGAGACAACATCACAAGAGTCTTACCTGGACTCAGCAGGACCAGAACTGGACCTGAGTTATCATTTAATATGTAAATCAGCTCCTCGAGTCTGAGAGACACACAGTCCAAGCTGTCTGAAGTCCAGTGTGCAGGTTCTGCAGTCTGTGATGGTTTGAGCTGCTGGTGTTGGTCCACTGTGTGAAAACTGGACACAGCGTCTACCAGGAAATTTTAAAGCATTTCATGCTTCCATCTGCTGACAGGTTTTATGGAGATGCCCAGCAGCTGCCAACAGTGCCAACTACTACGGACCATCATATGACTGTGAGTGATTGGCCATCTCATGAGGTCTTAACTTTAGGCTCTTGCTGGTGACATTGCACAATGATGATGGGGCTATAAATACCTGTGGGGTGTGTGATGGGACTCTTGATAATTGAGAATAATGTTTAAAAAAAGGCTTGAAGTTTGTCACTTTACATGTAATGAATATAAAATATATGAAAATGGACCTTTCTGAATTATATAAACACAATATTCTATTTTATATAAATGACTATTAAGGATGTACTGTGTGAGAGCTCTGCTGATATATTGACCATATTTTGCGTATCTGTACTGGGTCTGCAGGTTTAATTCTGTGTGTATCCTGCAGCTCTGTGTCAGTATTGTGCTCACTGTTGTGTCCTGATTTTATCATTTGGTTCTTATCTCTCTGTTACTTTGAGGGAACCGTGGCACAACTTGTAGTCCATGTGAGGTCGACAGAGGAGTCCTGCGTTAATACTGTCGGCCTAATCGTACTGTCCGCAGACAAGGATATGCAGCCTTGTGCAAAGGTTAGAGCACCGCTGCTTAAACTGTACAGAGTTTGTTGATTTTCCAAATGAGAATAAGTGAAGCCATCTTCTACAGAGAACACACTTCTGCACATTTTAATGCACACTTGCTATTTATTTACTTTATTTACATTTTAGAACAAACGAAAATGTCAAATGAGGCCTCTCCAAAATGTTAACACCTTAAATATTGTAAAGTTTATGTTTTCCAATGTGTTAAAGGGAATATGTTATTTAAAACCCAATTTTTATACCCGTATTTGCATATCTGGAGTGCTTATCAACCCGACAGTGAAAGACAACCCAGTCAGTTTTTTTAAAAACTATAAAAACTAAACATTTCTTTTTAATACTCACTGTCTGTGGCAAAGCAGACAATGGTAACGTAAGTATTTCTTCAGTTTCTGCATGAAAATGAAGTTAAATTCTTATTCGAATTTCCTGTTACAACTTAAGTGGTGCAACAGTTACAATAATTTATCTCTAAGAAATTTCCCATTCCACCTTAAATGATGCAGCAGTTAAATTTATTTATCTAAGAATTTTTCCATTCCACCTTAAGTGGTGCAAGAGTTACAGTTATTAGTCTAAGAATTTTTACATTCCACCTTAAGTGGTGCAGCAGTTACATTTATTAGTCTAAGAAATTTCCCAATCCACCTTAAATGGTACAGCAGTTACATTTATTAGTCTAAGAATTTTTACATTCCACCTTAAATGGTACAGTAGTTAACATTTGTCTACAAAATTTTCGATTATGTATCTTCACTTTGAAAATCAACACGGTGTGACATCTGAGCAGCGGTGTCCTGAGCTGTAAGACTCTGTATTTCTTTGCTTTTTACATGTTTAATACATAAAAATTCAGTTTTTTTGCTTGGTACCTAAATAAAACTCATTTGATTATTTATTACTGTAATTATTTTTAAATCACGCTCACATTATTTTTTTGCGTTTTGGGTTTTATTTGCAGATTAAAAAAATTGTGATGTGTATCCGGAACTGTAAACCTCATGAAAGTGAATTAACTCCACTTGTCTATGAGAAAACTTACATGTGATCATACACTGTTTCTTATTGTAACACATTTTGGAACAATATGATTGTCCCCCAAGTGTCTTACTGACAATAAACTGTAAAATTCCTTCATGTAACATTTGTGGGGTTTTTTCCTGCATACAGCTGGTTAGATCAGCTTAATTTTGGCTGTTCAGATCTATACAGTTATACATCGAACTACAAAAGTGCATATCTTGAAGGAAATGCAGAAGGGATGCACAGCTAATGTGGTGCCCACTTCCTGGTAGTTGCTAGGCTGTTGGTCAGTGGTCAATAAGGTGCAACTGTTTTGGTTGCTATGGTATTCTAGGTGGTTGCTATGGTGTTGCTAAGTGGATGCTACATGCTACAGTGTGTCAAACTGGTTGCTATGGAAATTCAGGTGGTTGTCACAATGTTGCTTAGTGGTTGCTAGGGTGATTGGTTGTGAAGGACCTGATTTCTTCAAAGGTAAACGGTATAAAAGCATCTCACTAATTGGCTGAGGTTAATGTTCATGGGTCCACCATCAGGAGTAAATAAAAGACCAAGTCTAATATTTTTGTCATTTGATTTGGTTCTTATCTACAAACCGGATTCCAAAAAAGTTGGGACACTAAACAAATTGTGAATAAAAACTGAATGCAATGATGTGGAGATGGCAAATGTCAATAT
>BRDA01058667.1:0-12472 GCA_036984385.1 Crenuchus spilurus
CACACACACACACACACACACACACACACTCACACACTTCTTTTAGTCTCTCTGTCCTCTCTTTCTATCTCTGCATTTGTCTCTGGTTCTCTCTGCATCTCTTTCTCATGTATGGGTCTTTCTGTGTGTGTGTGTGTGTCTCTCTCTCTCTGTCTGAGTGCACACTGCTCTGTATTTTCACCTCTCCAAGGTTCAGAGTTCATATTAATGTAGAGTTGCTTCAGGCAGGGGAAGCTTAGCTGCTATGCTACGCTAAGCATCTGTGTGTACCAATCAGTGATGTATAAACCTGTAATCTTCCTAAAAATATGTAACTTGCTGTATAAACGACATTTGCTAAGCAACAGGGAACAATATTTATGAAAATGTTGAGTGTAAATGACCCACTGACCTCACCTCTGGATGCCCTTAAAGAGAAAGACTTCAATTTCTGCTGCTAACCATCGACTTTGTCCACCACCATAACTGTTAGCACTATTGACAGATTGGGCTGTTAAAAAATATAGTTAGCATACAGGTGCTATTTCTAAGCTGATTTCCAATTAGTATTATTTAAACATACGTTCTGACACTGTAGGACATCATGGTATCTATAAAAATGGACAAAACTACATAAAAAATTCAAGCTCAACAATAAAGGGTGTTTGGCTATGGTAGCTATGCTACATATTATACATAAGACAGCAGCTAATTTTACAGATGCATAGGCAAGTCTATTTAAGATAAACATCACTGAAGTTGTGTGTGAACATGGAGTCACCATCATGCACATATTATGAATTATGAGAAATATGAATAATACCACATTCAAGCGAATCCAAATGTGTACTTAAAAGACAACAGTAACTTGTCTGAAAATAAGGCGGGATAGGGTGGTCATATAATCTTTTATCATTATTATATCAACACATTTATAGAAAAGCAAAAGCTAATCAAATAGCTAATCTACTTAACTAACTTACTTGAAAAGCCACTTGACTATTAGCTTGTTTATACCAAAATAATTGTCCTACTTTTTTTTTTTTTTTTAACAAACTTGCACAACAAACAATCCCGTGATATTTGGGAGAGAAAAGAAAACAAAATGTTGGACAAAGCATTTCAGATTTGGAAGGGTTTTGGAAGGTTTTGTAGACCTAGACTTGGCAAATAACATGGCTAACAAGAGGACGACCACACAACTTCAGTGTTCTATAAAAAATACAATTTGAGGCTAATAATTTAGGCATGCAGTTAGCACACTGCTAAGCTAGCATGTATAGGCTTCTATTACTTGCTAGCTATTAGCTGCATAGCTGCAGTGTAAAGCAGAAGACATCAAACATGACTTGTCTCATCACTATATGATGGGTGAAATGTAAAAGTGTAAAGTAACACACACACACACATGGTCCCTTGTTGAGGCCTCTGAGGGATGTGTGCGTGAGAAGTGTTCTGTGCTCTCTTTGGACTCTGAGCTTTTGGGGAAATGAAGGCTTTGTGATTCATTATTAAAGCAGCACTGCAGCAGCCTGTACAGAACCCCTGTAGATCACACACACACACACACACACACACTGAGAGACCTCCAAAATACCTTCATTGGCATAACTGTATTAAGTGCATATTACTAAAGTTCTCAAGAAGTAATAGCATTAACATCAACATTAACAATAATAGACACAATAAACCAACATCAGAACTGTAGGGATGGGTATTGAGACTATTGTACTAAATTAAGCAGTGCTGTTATTGATGTAACTTTAATTCATTCTAACATAGCAACGCTGCTGCTGCTGCAGCAACATCCTTGGTGCCAGTTTTGTGCTGAATTGGCACCCCGGCTCTGAGATGCATCCAGTCTTGGAAGAGTGAATGCTACTATTAGTATGAGTATTAATGCCACTATTTGATTTCTTACCTTCTGTTGAAATATTTATCAATCCATATTTTGGATTAATATTTATTACCCATATAAGCTTCATGAATGTAATAATAATGTAGTCAGATTTAAGAGGGGATGCTTTTTTTTGCAGGAGGAATGCCTTAAACAGCATCCCCCTATAACTCTTTTTCTGTTGACCTAAGCATGAAATGCTTTTAGTCCCTCATATATGTGACCAACATGTGATACCTGTAAACATCCTTTGCATGTTCTTCTAGTCTATATAAATAAAGCAAAAGACATTCCGAATGCAGTCCAGAGAGGGGGTGCTCCTCTTTTTGGGGGTGCCAATTCTGCACAGCACTGGCTCTGATGCTGATGGGATTAGTTGCACTAAAAATGTGATGATCTCAATTTGTTGGAAACATCATTGCAATATAAATAAAAATAAGAAGTTTATAAAAAAATACGTAAATAGTGCAAGAAGTAAACATTTTCATGGATTTCAGCATGTTGTCACAATTGTCCACCAAATTATGTTTTTTTCCCAAAATTTTGGAAAGCAGTATCAATAAAAGTATTTATAAGTATAGATAAGCAGTATTAGTTACAATATAAATAAAATGCTAATAATACTTATCCCTACAAAACAGCGTAATAATAATGATCATTCTCATCATCTTCTTCGTCATCGTCGTCATTATCATCATGATATCTAATGCCCATATTTGAACTGATTTGCTTCCAAAAACACATAAAAACCAGATTTGATTTTACAAGATACAAGTTGTTGGAAGTGAGCTTATGATCAACATTAGAGACATATAAATGTCATTTTGGCCAAGTTCATTACATTTCTATTATAAAAATTAATTCTACTTTCTTATTCGCTTATCTACTTTCATATCAACTTTCTTAAATCTTTGCTTGGAACAAACATTTACAAAAACATTTAACATTCGGTACCTTTGCATGTGACATATTTTATGTTTGATTTTTTTTTTATCCAATATGAAATTCAGTAAATAGTAATTGTACATTAATGTTCAGAAGCTAGAAATGTCACACAGTAAGATTAATTGATGGGCAGACAACTATTCATGTTGGATCACACATTCACACGTTCATTCTTTTCCTCTTTAGCTAACTCCCGTACTCTATCACCTGTCCTCCTCCTCTTTCCTTCCTTTAAACACCCCAAGGGGCAGAAATTCCTTTGTTGAAGCATGTATGTGTCTGCCAATGTGTCTACTTAGGCATATGTATGTTTCTGTGGTAGTGTGTGTGTGCGTCGGTATGTGTGTGATGTTGCACATATTTATATTGAAATCTTTATGTAACATATTATTGTTATGGATACTTATATAACAACACATGTCCTAAGAGTGTATAAAAACAAAAACAAAGTGTATTTAAAAAATGTAAACACAAATTATAAAGACTTTGATTCTGCACTAAATCAAAATGCTACACAGTAAATATGCCAGTGTTAAATCAACACTATTAGACTTAAATTAACACTGGGAGTGTTAAATTTTGACACCATCAGTGTTAATTTAACTCTAATAGTGTTGATTTAACACTGGCATATTTACTGTGTATATGATAGGCTCACTGCCTCATATGCATGAAATCAACTGCCACATATTTCTCTCTCTCTCTCTCTCTCTCTCTCTCTCTCTTTCTCTCTCTCTCTCTCTTTTTAATAAAGGTAAGTGCTGATAAACAGTCATTAGGGGGGTCTGATGCGTGGAGGTGCTCAGACAGTGAGAGTGTGTGATAGTGCAGGTCCATTATAGTCATTATAGCTTTACCAGAGAGAGAGACAGTATCATGTTATTACCGTCACATGCATCAAACAGCCACACACATTACACACATACTCATAGAGCAGACACAGTGCATGAGTGTATGCTGCTGTTTTTACAAAGAACAGTGCAGTACAGCATGGTGCTTTACTGAACCATTCCCAAAATTACCCACACCCTGCTTGAGTACCTGTGCCTGTTTTCCCATGTTCACACAACAGAACCGTGAATGTAGAAGAGATCTGTGAAGGCTCTGTGGTCACATGATCTCCCACATGACCCCAGCATTAACAGTAAACACAAGAAAACTGTAACACTATCTTCTGATCTAGCTTTTACTCTGAATTTGGTTTTGTGTGAGAGTCTCAGACAGCAATTTGGGGTTGCCTTTCACTAATGCTGACCATCTGACTCATCGGCCAACATGTTACAATTTCAAGTCTGTGATCATTGCAATTGATGTGATCACTGTAATCACTGCTCTGCATTATTTCTAGCTCCACCCACACATCTTGCTGTGGTTGGCTTGGTATCCTGGCAGGAAGGGTCACCTAATACATGGAGGAAGTAAGGTAGTGGTCAGTGGGAATGACAACAATATGTGACAATGGATTGTATTCACATGACACTGCACAGCACAGTATTAGCCAGTGGAAAACTGGGATTATGTGTGGGTTTCTTGATACCAGGGTAACTAATAGCAACATGTGGACATAATTTGTGGACATAAACATGAAGGCAACACCTGTAGTTTTAATATCAAGTAGAATTTTTCTCTGCTAACTGCAAATACACGCCAAAACCATGGTTAGTGTTTGACCTATCATGTTTCAATCTGATGATTAATTATTATAAACAGTTATGAATACCAATAATCTGATTGTGTCATTGTTTATGTGCTTATTACTCTTAGTACAGGCCTAACAGGGCTAAACTGGTCGATGAGCTTCATAGCCATTTATTGTTAGGTAGTATTGTTATATGCATGCAAACACTGAAGTCACTCAGTATAATCCTCCTCAGAGATGTTTTCAAACTAATAAACACAATGCATTATGGGTACCACCCACTAGGGTAGATTTTTTGAACACTACTTATCATAGTGCACCGTGGAGTATTCTGCATTGTTTTTTGAACACCATTGTGTGATAAAATGAATAGGGATGCACTGAATATTTGGCAACTCAAATGATTTAGTTGACTTTCAGTGTTCAGTCAAATAAGTGAAAAGACTGAACAGTAATGTTTTTAATGACACTGTTACCTTTTTCTAGTTCCCAGCTGTAGACCTGGGCCAGAGTGTAAAGTTACTTTATTATTGGACACTCGTTTAACATTCAGAAATCTGCTTTTCCTCACCAGTTAGAAAAACACAGGTTCACCAGCACAGTTCAATTTTGGTGGTGAAATGGAAGAAGACATCAAACTACAACCACAACTTTTACTAAACTTCACTTGATATGATGAAGCCAGAATACAGCCGCTTAGCTTTGTGTTTATGCAATGTTAGGGACCGTCTCAGAATTACCAGAAGAAATGTGAAGTGTTTCAGTGTCTGTAGCCAATGACACTCAGATTAAACACAAACCATCCATGTGACTTACATCATTCATTTTAGACATTATCATTTTTTTTATTCAATGTTTTTATTAAATATTAGTAATAATGTAACATACATGCATCTTCATACTTATTATTATGTTATTGTCTTGTGCATTTTTTTATAAAATATAATAGAGTAATCAATTAAACTCATGAAACCTATTGATGTCAAACAAACTAATTAAAATGAAGACATTAATTCCTGACTAACTACAAGATTTATGTTGGGAAATAGTTTAGTTACTAATTTTAAAATGATGTATATAAATTAAGAACTGTATTCAGCATTCAGCCAAATGTTTCAGTTTGTTTGGTTTTGGTCAAAAATGTTAATTTCGGTGCATCCCTAATAATGAATAGGGCAGTTTTGGGCACACCAAACTGTAAGATAAAACAAGTCTATTGATATGACAATGGAATAAGACACATTCACTAAATAAATAAATTATGTAATAGAAAAACAAGCATCTCCAATTTTGGGGGATTTTTTGTTTCCTGCATAATGTGAGCTCAGCAGATATGATTTACACCGTGTGAAAATTTCTTGACTGAAAAGCTCCAAAATTGCTTTGAATAAAATCTCTTTACATGAACTCACATTCAAAGTAAAACATTGTCTTTGGACAGCGACAATATGATGTTTTACAGTGTAATGGCATTTTCAACAGAAACAGCTTTGAAACATTCCCTCTAGCATTTAAGAAGATGCTTCATCTCCTCTTCACTTAAAGATTCGCTGAAACATGCCATTTCTGCAGAGCTGCATTTTTCTCAGCCTGCATATAGGCCTGAGTGACGTGTATAATTGGCTGAAAATGAGTGTGAGAATCCTTGGGGTTTTTGACATGCTTGTGTAAAACCATAATTAATACCTGTGTAGAATATTACAGAGGAAAGTGCATAAACCTTTCCTTCTTGCTGTCAGAAAATTGAGCTACTTTTTGTTTTATTAAAATGCACTGAAATGTAAAACTGCTTGTTTATGTGTCATTGAGCATCATTAAGGTTTACATGTGAGCAGGATGAAATCTCACATGCCAGTGGATTAGTGTTTCATTTAGTTTTTCAGATATCAATTATCAATATTTATTTTTACCCAATCATTACTAGTTCTATTAGCAACTTGAAACTGCTAAAGGCTAACAATGAATGAAAATGAGTATCTTCTAGTTAGCATGATGTATTTGAATAATATTCATTGATAGCAGTGTTCCTTTATGGTTCCTTCAACAATTTAACTTACTTTAATGGAATTGTACTGTAATTACATCACCTTATTTGATTATTATTATATATTATTATATATTTATCACATCGGTGGCTAAATGTTCATGTCTCAGTGCTGAAGTCTTGGGTTAAAGTCCCTATCTGGGGGGAGTTTCCATGTTCTCCCCGTGTCTGAGTGGGCTTTCTCTGGGGTCTCCTGAGTCCTCACCAATCCAAAAACATGGAGCTCATGTGAATTGGGTACTCGAAATTATGCATGTGTGCCTAGCAATGGATTGACACCCTATCTTAGGTTTAGATAAGATAGTGTAATGCTCTGCCCAATGAAGGGGTAGGGGACTCACCATGACCCTGATCAGGATTAAGTGGTAGCATTGCACACTGTTGCTTTAGTGTGACATGTTTTAGTTTATTTTAAGCGTTATCAACAAGAAACAAGTCAGAATGAACAATGAATGTCTGGATGGATGTTTTGTTTTCACGAAATAAGTAGTGAGTCATGTGGACACGCCGACAAAAACTGGGCGGATGAATGATAACTGGAACAAAATTTCCCCTTCAAAAAGTCAAGAATAATGGAATTGTATGATAACCAGGGCAAATGATGAGTTTCCAGTGAACCTGTTTTGTCCTAATCAGATTAAACTGCACTGAAACCCACCAATGAAATTCATTAATTTAGTTTGACAAAGTGAAAAATTCTTGTTCAAAGTTTCACAGTGAAACTGGTAACTTTTCATTTTTTAAGTATTCTGAGTATTGTTTGGTTCATATTAATATATCTTCAAATAAAACAGGTGATTAACTCTAATTAGGTCACCTGAAATTGATCGTTATGACTCTAATAATAAAAATAAGTCACCTGAGGTGGGTGACTCTAACGCTAATTGAGCCCCATGAAGTGGATGATTCTGGCTCTAAGAGATGATGATTTAGTTTCTAGTACGCAGTTCATTTAAGTCAACCAGTTGTTACAAAATATTTAAGCTGTCACTCATGTACTTTTGAGTTTCAAATAATTTAAAGATTTAATTACAATAAGTTATCAATTTAAAATATTTGAGTCACATATGTCAATAATGTAAGTACTGTGAAATTAAAATTAAAAGTCTACAAACTTCTGCCTTGAAGTTAATTTAAAAATGTTAAACAAACTGCTTCGATTGTTTTAAATTAGCTGCTAACTCAGCCAGTTTACAGTGGATGTCTTACTATGACAGTTGCAGATTTGCCAGCAAATATGATTACAGATTTGGACACTAGCTACGAGGATTACCGTTCAGATTGAAAAAATAAACAAAGTCTTAGAGTGAGACTAGAGATGCTGGTCACCAATCCCTCAGCTGATTTCAGCTAATTTAACTAGAGCTGCTCACATGAGGAGCTTAAAGCAGGTGTTCAACCACCACACACACAAGCACAGAAACATAGAGATAGACAGATATACGAGGAGACAAGCTACACACAAAAAGCCCTGGTTTCTACAAAGATTTACGTAAACTTTATTTGAGTCTGCAACAGTAACTTTTAAATAAGCAAGTCGGCCACAAAGGTAAAAAAAAGGTCATAAAGTCATCAAACACCAGTTCAGAGACAATGTATATTAAGTTAAGATTAAAAGCTCTTATTTTAAATATCTACTGAGAACTGAATATCATTTTTATATATTTATTTTCCCCCAAAAGCCAGGTGAGGTAGAAAAAAAGTTCCCCAGGAGAAAGCGTGCCTTGCTCAGAGTGAAACATGATACTGACCAAACCACACAGACACAAAACTACTGCTGGCAATGGCTTTGATCACTGATTTTGTACGGTGATATAAACACTGTATGTGTTTTAGGTGTGACAGTTTGAGCAAATGCACACACGAAATACCCATTGACACATATTAAGATGAGGGAGGGCTTGAGTCCAGCTTTCCTTTGCTTCTACTGTGGCTGAAGGTATTTGCATTTGCTCCCTCAATGAACAGCAATGGGTGTTTCCCTTTGGCAAGACAAACTCATTTACACACAATGTAAAATAAAAAAGCTCTTACTTTGTCTTTTGCAAGCAAAATACTACATAGTTATGGTAATGCTGCTTTTGCTTCTGTTCATACCATCTATGTTGACAATACAAGGTAAATGAGATATTTCAACCTGTGTAATTATCATCTCAATTTCCCAGTTGATCTGTGCCTTTAACAACTAAATGGAAGGAACATTCAAGCTTCTAAACCTGCATTTACAAATGATTTATGAGAGTCTTTTAATGGAACCGAAATGTACAAATGTTATATGTAGCTTTTTTTAAAAAGTCGTCTTCTGAAGTTGACTGCTTTTTGTTTTTTTACATCCCAGCTGCCTCAGTTCACTAACCGTGACACTAGAAACTTGGACTTTTCTCAACTTGATTGATGTGGCCAATTTTTACTGGAGTTTCTTTTCCTGTCCAGACAACACACACATATACACGCAGCGTTGCACAAGTAGGCACATACTTAAGACTTGAGCTTTATGTTTGATAATGTTTAACTGCTGAAAATGCTTGCATATGAATTTTAATGGTCAGCGGAAATATTGAAGCTAGTGGCTAATAGTAATGGGTCACCAAGTACCACTTTATCCCTATTGTTGTCTTCCAGTAATAACGGCACATCAGTGTATTTAAGACAAAACAAATATATAACATGTTTTTTCAAAGTGAACAAAATGCAATCAAAGCTGCGTGACTAAGGCTGGTTGGGCGGTCTGCGTCTGACCTTTTAGAGTCCAGGGCAGAGACAAATGCAGCATTTCGGCAGAGTCAGAGCTGTTATTTTCACTGATTGGTAATAAGGAAAATAAGGGGGTGGAATGAAGTCTTCTTAGAAGACTTCACAGACATGAAAGGGGCTCAGATGAGACTGAACTGGCCTTTATGGCAGGGAAAGTGATGGTGATCATTGTTCTGGGAATCTGGAGGCACTCATTTGTCCTTGATGGGAAAGTGCAGCATAAAGACACTACAATAAGTAGGCACATGTTTACAAATCTTACACAGATGTAGGGACTTGGGAGCACTCACACAAACACACACACACACACACACACACTCTAATAACACACTGTACTGGCCTGCACATTCTCTCTCTCAAGTCATAGTATTTGTGAACACTTAAGCACAATTACACACTGGTGGAATAGTTTCTTGACTATGTTATTAAATATAATGCTTTCTCTGACTTACTTCTCTCTTGAAATGTCTGTCATTTAATACATTAATATACATAAAATAGTCCATTTAATCCCTATGTTACGGCACTACAATTTTTGCATATTTCCATCACCATTCCAGTTTTTCCAGAGGATGTTATGTTGCCATTAGTCTCAATTTACCTTGTTTACTATTATGTACAGATACAACACATTCTCCCCCACCAAGCAAAGAACTAACAATATTCACATCATAACAAACATAAGTGCTTCATAAGTTCAGCATAATATCTGACCCTTGTTTTGCTTCTCAGCTATACAGCTATGCAGGTCGACAGGCAGGCAGGCGGACAGACAAACATACAGACAGAAAAATGAGTGAATCTCTATGGCACATAATGTTTGTTTAGGGTTGCCATATCTTCCAAATATCTAATCCATCCCAGCACCTACTATAAGCCTCCATGCCCCTGTGGAGCTCTTGGAAGGCCTTTGTTTTCTCAGTGCGTTCAGCAGGAGCGATGTGAAGGGAAGTTCAGTCTTGTTGAGACCTCTGTATGTGGACCACATGAAGCGATTTCAGAGGCCAAGAAACATGGAATTTGTGCAATGTTCCATTTCACTTCCATGACAGCAGGACTACGGCTCCTTATTTCAGACAGGCAACTTGTCAGTCATGCCTTGGGGTCCTTGTCCAACTTTGCCCACACTTGTCTAAGAGGCCACAGTTTGAGAAAGTAACACTCAGCCTCTGTTTCTTGAGCCGCTGGAGCCATTTACAGTCGTGCAGACAACGTTCTCTTTTCTTTTGCCATCTCAGTTCTCCATCTTTGTCAGACTACAAATCTATTCCTGCATCGCTTTCGTCTTTTTCACCTATTCCTGTAACACTCGTTCTTTCAGTCATTCTCACGCCCAGTTACTCTACCTTCCTTGTGCTCTTTCTACCTGTCTTTCTCAACCTCTCTCCGTCCAATTATCCTCTTTCTGTCTACCCCAATTCTCTCTCTCTTCATAGCTCTGTCTAAATCTAGGTCCCATTCACTACCTAGTGCACTATTTTGGGAGCTATTTTGTAGTGGTGTCTGAGAACATAGTGGAGAATATCCAGTGCACTGATACATTCCCACAATGCATTGCAATAAGAAATGTACTAAAATGTACTCTAGTGGACATGGAATTCCCATTATGCAGTGTTCTATGCATGTGACTGCTTTCATGTAGTGATGCTGCTTAACATTAGCATAAAAATAATATTTACTTGAATCACAAATTCAGTTTTTTATAGTAGTGTCCTATATAGTGCTCTTATTTTTCTAATGTAGAGAACATTGAAGAACTGACTATGTGATTACTTCTGTTTCCATTATTGTTCAATGTAGGCAGTGCTCTTGATTGTCCACTGTAGAGAACAGTGACTTTAGGACCATTGTGTTCCATATAATTGTGCTCTACTTAGTGCTCTTGATTGTATAAAGTAGGGAATAGTGATTAAGGCACCATTTTTCCCCCCAATAGTTGTGATTAAGTGTCAATTTCTGTTTTATATAGTGCTCCTGGTTAGTAATGGTGATTAGGTGCTCATGTTGAACAGTGTCTCTCAGTGCTTCTTGCAGGTGTATACCTCCTCCTCTCTGAGGCACGTTTGGCACTCCACATGGCAACACCAGCGGACCTGACAGTGGCAGGACAGTGTGGTGAGGCGCAGGGCCGTGTTGTAACCACGACCGCAGCACAGGCTGCTGCAGCTTGTGTCCTTGGCGCAGGAGCGTCCAGCTGTCCCGGGCGAGTAGCGGGATGGCCGGCAGAAGCTGGGCGACTCCTCCAAGTAGACCATGTCTGTGGGACGGGGCCGGGGGCTGGCAGCTATGCCATTGCGCCGGGGTCCGGCTAGTTCAGTCTCTCCGGTGGCTGCGTTGGTGAGGCTAAGGACTCGTACAGCCGTGTCATAACGGAACTTGAGCAAACGGCCTGTGTCATGGAATGGCGAGAGCTGCTTCCAGCAAGTTCGTACAGCACAAGAGCCGGAGACACCATGACACTTACACGTCGTCTTCAGGCCACTTTTTACAGCCTGAGAAAGACAGAGTGAATGACAGAGAGAGAGAGAGAGAGGAAAGAAAATGATCAATCAAAAGAGTTTGTATATTTTAGTGTTGAGGTAGAAAAAATCTGTTTTGCCTAAATGTGACGCAGATCTGAGGTTTTCAGGTGTGATCTGAAATTTCTGTTGGATATATATCTGAGTTACCCATGCAACTGTGCTAAGAACAGTGATATCAACATTTATTTGAGTATGTACATATCTCTGTGGTCATCATCTAGTACTGGCAGCAGGTCAGCAGCAACTAACTTTAGACATCCTTTCAGATCTGTTTACATTAATAACAACTATATACGAGTGTCTTTTTAATGGAGATTGAACCATAGAATGTGTAATGTGAACATAACCTCAGACATGTTGAGAATAACAGTGGACTAAAGCTCTAATGCTACTGCATTTTAAATTATACCTAATATGAATGCAATGATCACTATTATTAATATCATTTATGTTATATACTATAGCACAATGTCAGATCTAACTAAGGATGTAAATCTGTGTCAGTAGTTTGATCAGAGGAGGATGGATCCCCTTTGTGAGTCTGGTTCCTCCCAAGGTTTCTTCCTCCAGCCTTGAGGGAGTTTTTCCTTGCCACTGTTGCCTTCGGCTTGCTCACATCGGGCTTAGATTCAGTTTGTTTGATATTAAATATGTAAAGCTGCTTTGTGACAACGCCCATTGTAAAAAGCACT
>BRDA01058667.1:12482-30520 GCA_036984385.1 Crenuchus spilurus
AGTTAGAGGTAATTTTTCTGTGAGCATATATCAACAATAATTACATTTGTCTAGACTTTCCTACAGATTTCAATCAACGACGACTGGACGACGGTCATGATCTACTACTGGTGTCTCTATACATGTATGAGTTTATTTACAACTATAGTGACAAGAATCGTGTCAACGTACCCATAGTTACCCATGCAACTGTGCTAAGAACAGTGATATCAACATTTATTTGAGTATGTACATATCTCTGTGGTCATCATCTAGTACTGGCAGCAGGTCAGCAGCAACTAACTTTAGACATCCTTTCAGATCTGTTTACATTAATAACAACTATATACGAGTGTCTTTTTAATGGAGATTGAACCATAGAATGTGTAATGTGAACATAACCTCAGACATGTTGAGAATAACAGTGGACTAAATCTCTAATGCTACTGCATTTAAAATTATACCTAATATGAATGCAATGATCACTATTATTAATATCATTCATGTTATATACTATAGCACAATGTCAGATCTAACTAAGGATGTAAATCTGTCAGTAGTTTGATCAGAGGAGGATGGATCCCCTTTGTGAGTCTGGTTCCTCCCAAGGTTTCTTCCTCCAGCCTTGAGGGAGTTTTTCCTTGCCACTGTTGCCTTCGGCTTGCTCACATCGGGCTTAGATTCAGTTTGTTTGATATTAAATATGTAAAGCTGCTTTGTGACAACGCCCATTGTAAAAAGCACTACCGGTATATAAATAAATTTTGATTGATTTTGATTGATTGAACAGTGGAAAAAAATAGGAGGAGCTTGTCAATGAGAGAAAAATGGAGTTGGCAGCTTGATCAGACTGATTCATTAGAAAAGATCTTATCTTGGCTTCCTAGCTGACAGAAACTTACTTTCCTGCAGGGTATGTGTGTGTATTCTGGGATGGGGCGGAACTCTTCAGCCCTGAGCTACTGGTGGTGTGCGTATGTGGTGGAGATGATGGATGTAGAAGGACGGCTGTGCGAACAGCACTTCAACCACCTCACCTCTATCTCTTCTGTCTGTGTTACACTCTCTTTGCATTGCCTGAAGAGATAATTCCTACCATTATGTGCTTTTCCTTGCTTCTTACTATTTGTCTAGTCTGTCTGTGCTAATTCAATCTTTACTTGAGCACTCTCTGAGTGCCGTCTCCTTATGCTGGATGCACTAATTAGATTCCATTTTTAACAATTAAATAAAATTTTTTTTTTACTTTCTCATACCTCAGATTTAGTAAATCACCCAAGCTCATGTTGTTAAATAATCTCAAATAGACTTGCTTATGTTGTATGACTTAAAAGTGCACCTCTAAAACTTTTAATATTATTATTATTATTATTATTATTAATACTGGGAATAATAATAATAATAATAATAATAATAATAATAATAATAATAATAATAATAATAATAATAATAATAATTAATAATAAATACTGTGGAAAAAGTTTGTGTTCAACTGTGCTCAGAATTTATTTTAAAAAGTAACACTGTTATATTTTAAATTAATTATGTGTAAATCAACATATTGCATTTCCACTTTATGTTTTAATGTTGATATTGTTTGAATAGTAACTTCCTTAAGCTCTAAATTAAATATTTTAATAATCTGTCATTCTGGATTTCTAATTTTCAAGAGCTATAAGCCTGTAAAACAAAAAAAAGGCTTGAAATTTCATTTTATGGCAATATGACATTATATACTTTTTTAATTAAATGAACAATTAACTTTTTTTACAGTACAATATTCCAATATTTTGAGATGCACTACTACTCAGATCTATAAAAAATGACAAACGTTATATAATGTTATGAAAAATTCAGGGCTAACACTCTTTTAACATACCTTTTACAACATACTTTGTCTAGTTGTATAGATAAAATTACATCATACACCATCAGAAACCACATAAATGCATCTATTTAAGATTACTTAACAACACATTTTAAGGCAACAGTGTAATGACTTTGACATACCAGGTGGGTATAAACTTCCAATACTTGTTAACAACATTAGCAAATCAGCTCTAGCGCAAACATTAATGCAACATACTTTGGACTCAAACATATACTTGCATACTGTCTACATCTGGTGTAAGAAGGCAATTGTTAACACTTTATTTTCACCAGAACACAACTTTAAAAATGTGGTCGAGTTCACCCACTAGGCTCAAGCTTGAAGGAAGTCTGTGTGAGATGGGTACCAGGAGAAGGTCACACTGCCCGTGACACATGAGCTGAGAGTCAACTTCAGGGGCAATACAGAAAGAGAAAGGGGGGCCACGCAATGTTCTGCCCCTTCAGAAAGGTATGAAGCCCCCTCCGGGCCATTCAAGAGACTGAGAGAGACCGACAGAGAGAGAGAAACAGAGGAGAAAATAACAACAGCTATCTCAACTTGTTTTTTGGCCGTAGGTGTTCACTCAGAAAAACAGCAGAACTTGAGACTAATCAGAGTTTTCTCTCTCTCTCATTCTCTATGTCTCTCTGTCTTTCTCTCTCTTCCCCTCAGGCTGCTTGTCTCCTGGTTACAAGCGAGTTGTGGAAGATGTTATGAGGATTTATGAAGGTCTTTTGAGTGCAGTGGCAGCAGTGCTCAAATCAGTCGTGCGGGAGGCATACAGTATGTGGAAAAAATGCTCGTATATTACAGAGGCCTCTTCACAGTATAATCGTCCTGATGGGAGGCCTCTAATTTTCGAAGGGCCCCCACAGCAAGCCTGGGCCAGAGGAAGAAACACCTGGCTCCAGAGAGCCAGCCGGTGCCTGCCTGCCTCACCCCACTCAGACAAGACTCCTTAGGGCTGCTGGCAGAGAGAGCCGCACCCTTCAAATCACTACGGAGGGCAGAGGATGGAAAAGTGGGAGAGATGTTAAGTTTCACTAAAGTTCTTAACCTCAGAGTAAAGGCTACCCTATAGGCCCACCAGTTCACAATAATGCACCACATATGCATTGGCTGCTATACCGCAATGGGTAGCACTGTTTCCTCTCAAGTGGCAAACTGGAGTTCAGTTTGGGCAAGTACAAAAGCTTAGTATGATTAAAAAGTCACTCTCTTGAAAAAGCATATATATGTAAAAGTACATAATGCACATTGAATATAAGATGTGTCCTCATGATAAAATGATAAAACACAAGATTAGTTTTGTTCCAGTGCAATGAAAAATTATTGATGAACAGGTAAGACAGCTGCAATAGACAGGATACAGTTATTAACTGTAAACCTATGTGGCCAAGGAGTAAGTTAATGATAGGTTCAACTAATGAACTGTTAACTAATTGGAAGAAACTTAAACATAAAAAATATAGAACTCATATGATGTGCTAGCGCAAGTTCACTTGAAGCAAAAGACTACAATACTCTTGACATTCCTTTGTAACTTTGTGTTACTCTTTCAAAGTCACTTTGCTGCAGTTTGCTGATTAAAATGAAAAATAAAATAGTTTCACATTTGTAATGTCAATGTATTGTCCAATTAACTTCAGGATAACTGAGTATGTGATCTTACTTGCTTTGTTTTTTTTTTATTCAAATGAACTCAAAGTTGGCAATAGCTTACTAATTTATTTAAGTTATGCATTTTGTTTACAGCTGATATTGTGTATAGCTAATCCTTCTGTGGTGCAGAACTGCTCAGTGATTACAGGTTAGATACAGCTTCATGGCACTCACCCTGATGCCCACATTGATATTATGGGTGTCAATCTGTGCACGCAGATCTTTGCTGGTCCTTTTCTGGCCCAGGAACTTTTTGAGGAACTTGGTGCTGTACTTCACGTTGTCACCGCATACCCCCCACTGCCATGCCTCGCGCTGCTCTAGACCAGGGGTGTCATCACAAGTGCAGCGCTCCATGCGTCCAGAGCTACATGCTTTGGCCAGTGCATGTGACAGCGCTGCTGAAGATACTGCAAGCAGGAAGGCCGTCTCCTTAAAGGCTGGAGGGAAAAACAGGGTATGTATTACTCTACATCATACTGTTATCTATATCTTATAATTGCCAAGAAGTAAACAACCCCAGAATCAGAGAATTTAAGAACTTCTAATAGCATATTAACAGAACAATTTTATATATATATATAATCTGAACTTGTTATTTTCATTAATTAATTTTGCATAATGCTGTTCAAGGCTGTTTGGATAACCAACTAATTTTAAAAGACCGAAACACAATTTTTAACCATTTTTTCCCCTCTATTCTGTTTCATTTAGTCTACTTACTTGGTACTATGTTTGTCTTAATGTGAGCTACTGCCAAAAACAAATATCATCACTTATAAGTGATATCTTACATGGCCAATAAAAACAATGAGATACAGGAACTGAAATATGTAAAATAAAACCCTTTTAGTTCAGGGGACTTTCATGTACCTTCTACAGCCAAGTTTCAGTAATCCATTGCAATACCACCTACAGTATTTTTCCTACTGTTACAGATGTTTTTTTCAATTCTCATAGCTGTTACTCTTCAGTTAAGTCAGCATAGATTCACCTGCAGGTCAATTTTTTTTCCCCAGATGATTTTGGGCTAACCATTCCATTAATGTAATCAAACACAGTAGAACAAATGACTACTTATAGTCCTGGCTTTTAGACAACCATAACTATCAATGCAGGAAATTACCTAGACTACAGTGTAATACACAATCATACCATATTATGACCACCTCTGGTTTGGAATTACCTTGGGACAGGATGTCACAGATGCCATGTGACAGGGTTTGCTGCAGACATATTAAACGTGAGCAGACCAGTCATTTGTAGCAGAGTGCAAAATGACTGTCGTGAGCAAAGGATGCGATTTGACTGATATCCAAAAGGGCATGATAATAGGGTACTAGCCAAAGGTGTTCAACAATGGTGTTCTCATACACTGAGTACCTCCTAACAGCATAACAGTGGTGCCCCATTGGCCATTGATGCCAGAAGGGAACAACAACTCAGATCAGTCGACACACCACAGTGGACCTGTTAATGTCTATAATGAACACAGCAGCAAGTGTCAGGGTTCACAATCTCACAGGGAATCTGTGGCCTGTTTTCATTTACATTTGCAGCATTTGTAAGACACTCTTATCCAGATCGACATACTTTATTCCTATTAAGAGAATCATATCAGCTAATACAGACAGGTTAGAATCCAAATTACTCTTCATTTCAGACACTGCCTAAACAACACCATTACTAATACATAGAAAGAGGGAAAGATACACAATTATACACAATATAAGAGCATTACAATAGGAGATATAAACTAGTCTTCTAGATCTGAACCCCAGTGAAAACGGAAAACTTCTGGATCAAGAGGAAGATGGACAGTCAAGCCATCAAAGCCCAGTAGGATAAAGTCACTATTGTGGAAGTCTGGTGAAGAACATGATCAGGTTTATTCTACTAAATATTGATTTCTGAACTATTTTTAAGTTAAAACATTTGTACTGTTTAAAAATGATCTTTATTATAAAATAAAGATTATAAAACTTTTTTTCTTATGTGAGCTTTAGCTAGCATAGCAGGCTAATCCCTACACGACCTTTTAGCACTGTTGTTTGCTTACCCCGGAACCCGTTGTTAGGGCGTATTTAGATCAAATTAATTGTTATTTTGACTAAAAGGTTTTTTTCTATTTTTTCCGAGATGAAAGTCCTCGCTCAAGCCGCCCTCTTCCTCTCACAGCTGGGCACTCTTCCGCCATTTAGCTATAAATAGTTCAAGATGTCTCTCCAGGAAAGCCAGTCAATTTTTCCCGCCCAATATTTAAATTTAAGCTCCGCCTCCTGCTCTGGGATTGGTTATTGATTATGACTAGATGTGCTGGGACTGGGTATTGAAAATAATTCCTGCTTTGTGATTGGCTACTCTTATAACAAATTTATGCAGAGGTCACTATTTAAAACCATGTTTTAATCATATGAACTCTAAAAACTATTTCTGTTAGAAATAAACAAACGTATACAAAAAAACACATAAGTTTGAGTTCTTTAAATTTTTTAGTAAATTCTTTTTTAATGTATTTGAAAAATCTAACATAAATAAATATTTAGGTGCTCTGAAGGAAAATATACATTGATTTGTTCTCTTAATTTAGCAAAACTCACCAGTTTTCTGGAAATTGATGTTGACAAATCAAAGAACCTACATATACAGCTCAGTGGGCTCAAATGTGAAATAATGTGAACTTCCCCTTTAATTTAATTGTTGTACTTTGGGTTTTCTTTCATTATCATGGTCTTGCTTTTGTTTTTTCTGTAAATATTTCAAATTTCATGTAATAATCTAATTGCCCCCACACACACACACACACACCTCTCTTCAGCAGACTGCCCCTCCCGTCCAGGCTGCAGTTCCAGCGCTCGTTGCGGAACTGATAGCGGCACTCCAGCAGGCTGAGGCGGACGGACTCGCGCAGGGTTTCGGGCAGTCCGGGCTCTCTGCGGCACACGCGCTTCTGACGTCGCGTGAGGCTCAGCTGCTCACACTGCTTCACATGCGCTCTCCCACCTTGCGGGTCCACGGTGTGCGGACTGGGCAAGAAGAGCAGGGGCTCACGACCGGTGAGCCTGGAGAAATATCAGCAAAATAAAGAGTAAAAACATGTTAACGGGGAACATTTTGAGTGAAAATATTCTAATAAATAATTGTTTATAATGGTGTAGTTCAATCACACTCTGAAAACTGTCCAAATATAAACAAACAAACAACAAAAACGTTTAACAAGCCAAGTACCCTCAACTGTAATCTGACTTTAGTCATACCCACTGTAAGGGGTTATTTATATGTTGTTATCTTGAGATCACAAGAAAATGAATTGTGAGTTATTTATGTCTCTGTACAATTACCTTGAGGCCACAACTTAATTTTCTTGTGGTCTCAAGATAACAAATTTGTTATATCAAGATTGTAAGAAAATAAGCTATGACAGTTGTTATCTCAAGAACATTAATTGTTTTGTGATCTCAAGATCACAACAAATTTGTTATCTTGAGATCACAAGAAAATAAGTCATGATCTCGAGATAATGGTATTGAAAAATATAAACAATGTCCTTTCTCCACTTCCACTCTTTTCGGAAATAACTTTTGTGTAGAACATCTATGATGTAGGTGAAACATTCTCCACAATTTTATATATCACTCTTCAGTTCTTTAAGGAACCAAAAATGGAGCAGAACCTACACTGTAACTATAAATGTATATTTCTTTGATCACAAAAACCTGAATGGGATAAAATGTTAATTACTATTTGAAAATAAATATGCAAATTAAGTATGAAAGTACTTGACAGTGAGCAAAGGTTAATAAATCAGTCAGAGCTGAAGATGTACTGAATGTCAATTGTAAGACAGTCAGCTAAGGCAGTGTTTTAAGTTAAAGCAGCTGGTTTTGTACTTGGTGGATGATTTGCATACCCTCACGTGTTTTGAATGCATGCTTTAATTTGACTAGAGATCCTCAGCATACCAAAACTACAGGAGTTCCTCTGACACAAGGGCACTGTCATTAAAAAAATGACTTTGTGTTTGGTCCTTTTGGCTATCTGATGCTACATGGCATCACTGACCAAACCTTGTTCACACACACTGGGAAACGTTTCTCCTCTGCCCTTTTGGACTCACATTCCTGAGTGGTCGTGTTTCTAAAAATATTGAGTAAAATATCAATATTGTAGCATTACTGACGCAGGAAAACACTAAAGCACACATTAATTTAACCAGTAATGTTCTATGAAGGCAAGCCAGAGAAGGAGCTTAATGATGAGGTAGTGCTGCCAAAACCAGCCGAGGGAACATCTGGGAAGAGCCTGCTGCACTTCCCTCTCTTTAAAACACCAAAACAGTCCAGACAGCTCACAAGAGCTTTAACCACAGGAATCATCAGACCAGACCGTTTCAAACACGTGATTACATGACATTTGACTGATAGTAGTAGTTACCGCTGAAGATTTGGGACAAATGCCTTTTAGAGCAGAAGAGCCCCGGTGCGTAATTACGCACAGTGTCCCAGATCCTTCACGCGCAATCAAATCCAGAAACAAACGCTTAAAATACAAGTAAGAGCATCCAGAGTGTAAATACGCGGCCCGGTACTGACCCGAAGTAGGCTGCAGCGTGTGAGAGCAGCGCGCAGAGGGCGACGGTGAGCGGCAGCAGGCAGCAGGTCCTCGGCAGCCCGGAGAGCATGGCGACGGCTCGGCGCTGCTCTTCATCGCGCTGCGTGCGTGAGTGTGTGTGTAGGTGAGTGTAGGTGTGCGCGCCGGATAATGAGTGCGCGTAGTATTAAAAAAGAGGCGTGGCGACATTCGACGAGAGGGCGGTGCTTCTGTGGAGGAGCGATTTCCTTTCAGAAGGCTGTCTGAGCGCTTTCCAGTAGAAAAGGGCAATACAACTCACTTTTTGATTTTGATTATTGATTCTCATATTAATATCACCAATACTAATACCATGAATCAGATAATGTGGACATTTAAATGCACAACAGACAACCTGTCATTCAATTACTACATTACTAATGTCATTGTGACAATATTATACTTGCAGAATCCAATAAAAAAACCTCTGCTTTAAAGTGTGTGAATCGTTTACAGTTTTCTATATTTCTGCATAAATTTAACCTAAAATATCAGATTGCCACAAAGTAGATACATAGAAGCAAATCAAACAAATGAGACTTTATTTATTTATTTATTTATTTATTTATTGAGGATAAACATTCATTATTACATGTGTAATTACATGACATTTGCCCCCCATTACACGAGGGGCAAAAGTATGTGAACTTTTGCTTGAAGTATCTGCTGTGACCTCATCTGCAGCAATAACTGCACAACTGCAATAAGAAACAGAAAAAAAGAGCAGCCAGTGCAAGCTGATGTGGGGTCTAGAAGGTTACAATTAATTCATATTTTCAAGTGAGGATCCATTAAAAAAATAAACATCAAATCAGATCAGAAGTATCAGTATTTCATCCTCTCATCTCTACTTTCTAATCACTTTAGTGTTTTAGTGTCCGCTACATGGGTTATCTGTCGGTCTGTCTGTCTATCCATCCATCCATCTCCCAACTATCACTGAATTCTCTGAATGAGGGCAGTTCATGGGGCTCGTGGGGCGGCACGGTGGCTTAGTGGTTAGCACGTTCGCCTCTCAGCACTGAGGTCTTGGGTTCGAGTCCGCATCTGAGCGGAGTTTCCATGTTCTCCCCGTGTCTGCGTGGGTTTCCTCCGGGGTCTCCGGTTTCCTCCCACAGTCCAAAAAACATGGAGATAAGGTGAATTGGCTACTCTAAAATGTGTATGTCTGTGTATGTATGTATGCCCAGATATGGTTGGCACTCTGTCCTGGGTGATCCCCCTAGTGCTCGATGCAGTCCTCCAGGTGGACGGTCGCTTCCGGTTGAGAGTACGCTGTGCGCGATTAGGCTGCTGCTTCTCACCGGTGTTTGTGGTTGAGTGTGTGTAAATGGAGTGTGTTGATTGTAAAGCGTCCTTGGGTATCTAGAAAGGCGCTATATAAGTGTAACGTTCCTTCCTTCCTTCATCAGTTAAATAAAGCTAAAGTGGATTACTGTGGATTAAATTACAGCAAAAAGGCTAAAACTGATCAAACCTGCTAGTTTCAACAGTGGTGGCTTTAGTACATAAGTTAGCTAGTTAGATAGTTAGCTAGCAATATGATTACGTGTTGTTATTGTTGTTGTTATATAGTGGTGTTAACATAGTATTCGTTTGATATCCTGCCTTATTTTCAAAGACTTACTCTGTGTAATAGCATTAGCTTGATCTTAACATTATTCATGTCTCACCTACCTAATGATCCAGTGACACTTAGAAGAAAGAAGCATACATGACAAAACATGTTTGGTTTTAAACGTGTTTATTAATCACAGGGTGCGACCGGTGGGGTTTACAGAAATCCTATTCATTCTTTCCATTTAGAATGTTACATTACAAACGTGCCCACTTAAGACATGCCCACTAGGACACTCAAGGTGCCCTTAGTATGAAGTATGAAGGTTATTCATGCATTTATCTCCTCAAGAATTGACTACTGTAACTCGTTGTATATGAACCAGTCTCTATTGCAGCGTTTACAGTTAGTCCAAAATGCAGCAGCAAGGTTACTGACTAACACCAAGAAAAGAGACCATATCACACCGGTCCTGGCCTCACTGCATTGGCTGCCAGTTCAGTTTAAAGTGCTTTTATTTGTTTTTAAAGCACTGAATGGTCAAACCCCAGCTTATATCAGTGATCTGCTGTCTTTACCAACCACACAGTGATCTTTGAGATCTGCCACACAGAATTTGTTAAATGTTCCTAGGGCCCGTTTGAAGCTTAAGGGAGATTGTGCTTTTGCAGTTAATGCTCCAAGGCTGTGGAACACTCTGCCCTTTACTATTCGCCAAGCACCTTCAGCTGCTGTTTTTAAATCACGCCTACAAACTTCTTTTTATGAACTGGCTTTTAAGTAGTGAGAAGTGATTAATTTTATTATTTTTTATTTTACCTGTTCTCTTCAATGTTTTTGTTAATCCGTTTGTGAATTGTATTTGTTTTTTATCTTTTAATTCATTTATTTTATTATGGTTTGATGTACAGCACTTTGGTCAATGTGAGTTGTTGTAAGAGTGCTTTAGAAATACATTTTACTTACTTACTTACTTACTAGTAGCAGACAAGGCCTCTAACAAGGCAGGCCATCTCAGACATGCCTACCATACCTTGCACCAACCGTTTAGTGTTTTTCTGCTGTTATCCTCATTAAGGGCCTCATGACTCAATGAGCAAGACTAAGAACTACTGTAGAACACTAAGACTAATGCCACAGTTTCACTCAGCTTCACACTTTTCATTAGAAGGAGGATTTAAGAGATAATAGAATCTCAGTTAACTACTATAGATATATAATAGCTTGCCTGATCATGCAATAGCTCACCCTTTCTCATACTTGGGATGTTCTTTATATTGGTCACACTATAAAAAACAAACAGTTGATTCAACTAAAAAGTTTTCTCAACAGCTGCTCTTGTAAAAATAAATAAATTATATAAATATATTCATGGCTAAATTGGACTCGTCTGGTGGCCAATCTTCATTAATGTCACATTGCACCAGTAAGAGCAGAGTGTGAAGGTTCAGTTAGCAGGTAAGAGCACAGTTATATAGTATATTACAATGCACACAACATTATGGTGACATACCAGAGTTCAAAAGAGGACAAATTGTTGGTGCACGTCTTGCTGGCGCATCTGTGACCAAGAGAGCAAGTCTTTGTGTCTAAAGATTATTGAGCCACTTTGGGGTGTTTTGGAGGAGCGAGTCAGGAAACGGTTTCCTCCACCAGCATCACGTAGTGACCTGACCACTATCCTGCAAGAAGAATGGCTTAAAATCCCTCTGACCACTGTGCAGGACTTGTATATGTCATTCCCAGGATGAATTGATGCTGTATTGACGCCCTACACCATACTAATGAATTATTGTGGTCTAAAACCAGCTGTTTCAGTTTCATTGTCTAACCCCTGTATATATATATATATATTTGCAATGCAGAGAGGCAGATGCTGAAAACAGACTAATGTGAATGAGCAGTGAAAGCAATTAACTCCTAGTTGTACCATGTATGACTGTGTATGTGACAAATAAACTTTAATTTTGATATGATTTAATTTGATTTGAATAAAGCCTTGCTGTTCACAGTATTACCATATTTTATCAAAAAGAGTATCTCACTGTTGTAATTTGACTGTATTTTTACAGTAATGTTCTACAATGTAGACTAATCCACACTGGATTAGGGGTATTAAACTAGTGTTAAAACAAATGTCCCCGGTGCTGTGATTCTCTATGACTGGACACTGAATCCTCAGAAAGCAGTAAAGCGGATGTCTGTTTACTTTGCTTAATGTAAACACTGTGTTTACAAACTGTGGCTCCATTCTCATTTCCTGCACATCATTAACACACAGCAGCCTTTTCTGCTGTTATTTCACTCCTGTCATCACCTTACACATGATTGGGGGCATAATTATAGCCAGGATCATTCCTTATCTCAGCTCTTTGTATCACTGAGACTGACCAGCTGGGCTCCACATTTCCAGGATGATGTCACAGTCTTTGTCTGAGAAGCTTGGAGGTGTGTCAGGTGCCTTTCCTGCTTGTGCCATCATGAAGAAAAAATGAATGGAACCAAATGACTTATTTGGAACGAAGAATATTAGAAGGACCACTTAGTTTGATTGTTTTATTGTTTAGTGTGTATAATTAAAAGTTTATTATAATCTGATCTAAAAATATTTTAATGAATGTCTGTGTAAATGTTTTTTGTAGTTTTGAAAAACCTTCTAAAAATTGAAAGAATGTACACATAATGTAAATTTCAATACTATAACATTCACACCACCTTTCGTTGTTAATTTTATCAGCTCCACTGATTATATAGATACACTGTGTAGTTCTACAGTTACAGATTGTAGTCCAGCTGTTTCTCTGTATACTGTATTATCCTTATTCACCCTGCGTTTCAATCATCAGGACCCCCAAAGAGCAGCTATTATTTGGGAGGTGGATCATTCTCAGCACTGCAGTGATACTGATGAGCTGCTGGAGTTTTAAACACTGCATCCACTCACTATCCACTCTGTTAGACACACCAACCTTGTCGGTCCACCTTGTAGATGTAAAGTCAGAGACAGCAGCTCCTCTGTTGCTGATCAGTTTGTGTTGTTCATCCTCTTGACCATCACCATGGTCACAGAATGCTGCTGGCTGGATAGTTTTGGTTGGTTTACTCTTCTTACGCCAGCCATCACTGAGGTGTTTACAAACTCCACCTGATCCACTTCTACCAGTACAACACAGTCAAATCACGTTCTTTGTCCATTTTGATAGCTTAACACTCTGCTACAACTGACTGTGTGCTCACTTATGTACACATTCAGTAAACCCTGTTATGTGCCGTCTGTGACATATTGGGCTCTCATTCTAAACCAGGGGTGGTCAAAATTTTCTGATATGACCGTGTATGAGGTAACTGGAGCTGATAAAATGGATTATAATTGCAAATACAAGTAGTTGATGTTAACGTTATGGCAGATCAACGTACATTCACTAAGAGTCGTGTACATGGACTACATCAACTATTGGAAAGGCTGGACTCACATACTGATTAATGTGTTTTAGTATATAATGAATTGAAGAGACATTCTGATTAAGGTATTTTATAGAATCAACTGAGCTATTGTTGTTCTAGTGTTTATCACACTCTCAAAACCATTGAAAAATTTTCCTCTGAATTATATGTTGTGTAATGCAATGATCCCAAACATTTGAGTAATATACAAAGTAAACAGGACAACTAGCTTTACATATCAAAGGTGTATATTTCTGATGTAAAAAAGAAACATCAAATACAACAACTATAATAAAACAAATAAGAGTATCTACAGTATATATATATATTTTTTATTTTTTTATTTTTTTATTTACTATTAAAAAGCTGGATAGCTATGGCCAAGGTTCCATTTCTCAGGCTATTGTTTTTTTTATTGTTTTTGATTCATGTCACCATCACCAGGCTCTTCTCTTTTGACGATGAGACAAACATGTCATTTATAAGTTTTTATAGAAATCATCTTGATTAGATGAACTGGTGCAGAGTCATATTGTGCAATGAAGACAAGCTCTCTCTTAAGAAACTCTATATAGCACACCAGCATATTCCAAACATAGCCCAGGCAATGTAGAATAAGTTGCATGCTGGTCTTCTAGTGGAATCTTATTTCTAGTTTGGAAGCTTTTCTCAGAGATGTTTTCTGACATGTGATGATCCAGGTGTTGTCTAAGTGATTTAAGGTGTTGCCTTTTCATTTTAGGAGTATGTTCTGTTGTTGCAGTGTACCTGCCTCCTGTTGCATCTTGGTGTTGACTCTCAAATCAGTTTTATTCATATCATATTATAATATAATAATAAAATAGCACCATCTAGAGGAATTTGGTTGAAGACAATTACTGCTATCAACAGTTGTCCAGTCCTCAATACAGCATATCTTACTGAACATCATGTTATATAATTACATGTGGAATATGTTGGAAAACCAAGTCTAATACAGTGCCCTCCATAATTATTGGCACCCCTAGTTAAAATGTGTTAAAAGCCTTAAAATAAATACATTTTTTATTGCAGAAGAATAATTTCACTCTGAAAAGTTTAGAAAAATGCAACCTTCAACAAAAGTGAAAAAAATAAAAAATAAAGATATAGTCCTGACTGAGAAATAATTATTTCCCATAAAATGACCTGTTCCACAATTATTGGCACCCTTAACAATTTCTTGGAAATAAATGCATTTGAACCATTTATGTAATTTCTACTGTAGTTTATAAAATGATCAAAGTTTCTAGGAACCTTTAATTAGTAATTCACCACTTCCCGTTTCCCTAGTGTATAAATATGGTGTTACACAGAGGCCTATTTCTCTTATTCACTCTTAAACATGGGAAAGACAAGAGAAGACACTATTCAAGTAAGGCAGATGTGTGTTGACATTCATAAATCAGGCAATGGCTACAAGAAAATAGCCACTCACCTGCAGATGCCCTTATTTACAGTCAGAGCAATCATCAAAACATTCAAATCATCTGGAACTGTGACAAACAAGCCTGGAAGAGGACGCAAGTGTATCTTGCCACCACACACAGTGGGAAGGATGGTAAGAGAAGTAAAAAGTTCTCCAAAGCTCACTGTAAGAGAATTGAATCAAGTGGTAGCATCTTGGGGTTATGAGGTCTCCCAAACAACCATCAGACACTATCTACATGCCAACAAGCTGTTTGGGAGGCATGCATGGAGAAAGTCTTTTCTGAGTTATACTCATAAGTGTAAACGGGTGGAGTTTGCCAAGCAGTACTGGGATTTTAACTGGGACCATGTCCTTTGGTCAGATGAGACCAAAATAGAGCTTTTTGGTAACAAACACTGTAAGTATAACACTAAGGATGAGTACACAGAAACACACCTCATGCCCACTGTTAAGTATGGCTGAGAATCAGTGATGCTGTGGGCCTGTTTCTACTCCAAAGGCCGGAACCTTGTAAGGATACATGGGATCATGAACTCTGTGAAATATCAGGACATTTTGAATCAGAATCTGGTGGCCTCTGCCTGAAAGCTGAACAAGGGTCATCACTGGGTCTTTCAGCAAGATAATGACCGTAAACATGTGGCCAAATCTACTCAAAAATGGTTCACAACGCACAAAATCAAGCTCTTCTCCTGGCCATCTCAGTCCCCAGACCTCAATCCAAGAGAAAACCTGTGGGGTGAGCTGAAGAGGAGAGTGCATAGAAGACCCAGGACTCTGGATGATTTAGAGAGGTTGTGCAAAGAGGAATGGTTGAATATCCCTCTTTCTGTATTCTCCCATCTTGTGAAGAGTTATATGAGAAGATTAAGTGCTGTTTTTTTGGCAAAAGGAGGTTGTACAAAGTACTAAAACCAGGGGTGCCAATAATTGTGGCACACATGATTTCATTCAAAAGATTTACTTCTTAATGTGTGATTTTTTCCCGCCAAATAAAGGCACTTGAATTAAAGCTTAGATTTTTCTCTTTTTTGCATTGTTGGCCTATATTATTTGTTTTAAACAAGAATTTATTAGAAGCCAAAGAACACTTCTTAACCAGGGGTGCCAATAATTATGGAGAGTGCTGTATGTAGTGTTATGTGTAAACATGGAACCTCTGACTCTGAAGGCTGTAAGACAGATCTTAATGTTCCTCACACAGGCTTTGGATAAGCTTATATTGAGATCTATTTGGATATAAATAGACCACTTTGTTTTTTAGACCTGAACACTGAGTTTGATTAGCTCTGTACAAAGATTCATCACAATATAATGCTGCACTGCTTTGGTTGAGTGAGTCTAGAAGTTTTGATCTTCTGTGTGTAAAGACATCGGCCAATCTGTCACTTTCACTTTCACTATAAAATATACTTGGAAAGCCTGTTCTTTTACTCTTCTTCATTTGAGCATATTCCAATCATAGTCAAAGTAAACAATTCTGAGCTGGTCTTCTAGTGGAACCTTACTTCTGGTTTTCATGATAGACCAGATATTTTGTATTAGTTTCCAGTGGAACTATCTAGCCTCCTAAAATAATTGGTGGAACACAAGAACCAGGACAAACTGAACACTGTTTGAGGTGTAGAGGCATCTTGGTGGAGCAGATGGTTGATGCTGTGGTTCTTGGAAAGTGGACAAACTTCACAAAAGGCATCAAGTAATCTTTGATCTCTATGATGAAATGTCTAAAGAGTTGATTAAAGAAGCCAATTGTCTGATTATGCAAGTGAAGAGTTCATTGTATGGAGAAGTCTACATTATGTAGTAAAGATCAATACATCATAATAACCATTTTACTCCTATTATTGTCTGTTGTGCCATATTTCCCACTCGGCATCAAAAATTGAGATTCAAAAGGTGTGCCTAAAATGAACTTAACTCCGCCCCTTTTTAAATTCAGTGTTATTGCCCTCCTGATTCAGCTTAATCTTTGACAATCTGAATATATAGTTTCATAATTTTCCTTCTTCGTTCTACCCTTCTAAGAATCATTTCTCCTTTCTCCAGAGTTTAACTGGATTTTTTGAGCATGGCAGCATGTGAATGCTGAATTAAATTGATTGAGTTTTTTTATGATAATTTCCCACTACTGCGGCATTATGTTTTATCAAAAGTTATAAAAAGAAAATATCAGGATATGTATTTTGCATTCCAATTATTACATTACATTTTATGAGTCATTGCTCAGAAACACATTTGTGGTGAAGTGAGTAATTAGTGGTGAAGTAATTTTTCAGGAGGAGGACATACCTGCACAACCATCACCACATTAACTATTATTTTGGCCTTAACCCTTACAGTTCTTCTTTCCATCATGTCTTTGTTTAAACCTTTTTAAAATGTCAAAATTTTACATCTTATAATTCATACTACTTATTCTAGTATTTTTACGTATGCCTTGTTCAACAGTATCTTCCTTTTAATTTTTTCCCTGTGTTTGTTATTAAATATAACTGTATTAATTAAACATTACAGCAATTTTTGCACAAAAGTGTCAGCACTCAAAGGCATAAGTGTGCTTTTGAGTGTACACAGATTCTACACTTAATGAAGAACCAACCAAACTTAAGACAATGTCAGGTGAACCTTCGTGAAAACGGCATAAGTGGGTTTTAAAAAGAAATTTCTTCCTATAAATAGTTGTTATTAATAATAGTAATTCCTGGTCCATTCATGTTTTGTACTATTCTGGTATTTCATAGAAAGTGAACATATTGCTCAGCAATTATTATAATAGATCTAAAGCCCTTGATTTTAAAAAGAAGAATCCCATTGATTAATGCAATTCAACAGCTTTAAAGAAAAGACATTTTTTGATTTGATTAGATTTGGAAGGCAAGACTTAATTTGGACCAATTGGTCATACACTGTGAAGAGCAAATGTGTAAGTATTTAGTGCTGAAGAAAATATAAAAAATATACAAGCATTCTTTTTAGTTGCTAATGAATTTACTTATTTACATTTGTCAAGTCCACTGATGCAACCATTTGGGTAGATCATTTGGTCACTGTGGATAAGCTGTATTTTATTTATTTAAAAGTAAAAGTGAAAGTGACACATTGGCCAAAGAGGACTTTGACTTCTGCTTTTAACCCGTCTATGAAGTGAAACAGAGCTGTCCATCATGTCCGGTGATGACACTTGCTACAAGAGGAGGGCGCAGAATGAGTGGGGGAGGTTAATACCATTGCCGTTGGTGCCACTTCATGTGACTATGGCTACGTGCACATTACAAGCCAGATTGCTCAAATTAAATTTTTTGTTCAAATCAGATTTAACTTTCTTGATGGTTTACATTTAAAAATGTACAAACCGGATTCCAAAAAGATTGGGACACTAAACAAATTGTGAATAAAAACTGAATGCAATGATGTGGAGATGGCAAATGTCAATATTTTAT
>BRDA01058669.1:0-14189 GCA_036984385.1 Crenuchus spilurus
AATTTTATAGTTTAAATAAAAGAGTCAACTACAGGTAGTGATGGACATATCAATATGGGCTATGAGTGGTGAACTACAGATACCTTCTAGCTTTTGCAGTTCTTTTGCCTGTTCTAGCTCTTGTTGCTGCTGTATGGACCAATCCCTCAACTGCTCTCTTTGCCTCCGGGTTCTGTCTCTGCTGGCCACATCCTCTCCTTTCAGCCCAGGCAGAATATGCATACCATCCTGTTTCTTCAGTAGCTCTGGGTCATTCAGGTCAAACTCACGCCTGCTGTGAGGTTGTTGGAACTGGTGACGAAACTGCATGGTGGCCTCCTCCATAAGACGTCTGTCTTTCTTCTGTCTGTGGTCCAGTATACATGCTACACGGTCACTGTGTATGAGTGTGTGAGCTGAAACAGGACAAAAGGGTGAGACAGTGAGATTTCCAGCAAATCACTTGGGATCAACTGTTTCTCTTTATGGGTAGCTATGTGAGAGCAGTAAAAAAAATTGAGAAAGATCCCCAGGACTGCAGTCTTTTTACAAACCGTATTCCAAAAAAGTTGGGACACTAAACAAATTGTGAATAAAAACTGAATGCAATGATGTGGAGGTGCCAACATCTAATATTTTATTCAGAATAGAACACAAATCACAGATCAAAAGTTTAAACAGAGAGAATGTATCATTTTAAGGGAAAAATATGTTGTTTCAAAATTTCATGGCGTCAACAAATCCCAAAAAAGTTGGGACAAGGCCATTTTTACCACTGTGTGGCATCCCCCTTTCTTCTTACAACACTCAACAGACATCTGGGGACAGAGGAGACCAGTTTCTCAAGTTTAGAAATAGGAATGCTCTCCCATTCATGTCTAATACAGGCCTCTAACTGTTCAATCGTCTTGGGCCTTCTTTGGCATTATCTTGTTGAAAAATGCAGGGTCTTCCCTGAAAGAGATGACGTCTAGATGTGAGCATATGTTGTACTAGAAGCTGAACATAGTTCTCAGCATTAATGGTGCCTTTCCAGACATGTAAGCTGCCCATGCCACAAGCACTCATGCAACCCCATACCATCAGTGATGCAGGCTTCTGAACGGAGCGTTGATAACAACTTGGGTTATCCTTGTCCTCTCTGGTCCGGATGACATGGCGTCTCAGTGTTCCATAAAGAACTTCAAATTGTGACTCATCTGACCATAGAACAGTCTACCATTTTGCCACACTCCATTTTAAAAGACCCCTGGCCCAGTACAAACGTCTGACCTTGTGGAGCTTGCTTAGAAATGGCTTCCTCTTTGCACTGTAGAAATCGGCGGATGGCATGGTGCATTGTGTTCACTGACAATGCTTTCTGGAAGTATTCCTGAGCCCATTCTGTTATTTCCTTGACAGTGATGATGATGAATGTTACACTTATATAGCGCCTTTCAAGATACCCAAAGACGCTTTACAATCAACACACTCCATTTACACACACTCAACCACACACACTAGGGAGAAGCAGCAGCCAATTGTGCACAGCGTACTCTCAACTGGAGTACAGTGGCATTCCTGTTTGAGGTGCAGTGACGTTTAAGGGCTCGGCGATCACGAGCATCCAGTAGTTTTACGGCCTTGACCCTTACGCACAGCGATTGTTCCAGATTCTCTGAATCTTTTGATGATGTTATGCACGGTTGATGATGATAACTTAAAAGTCTTTGCTATTTTACGCTGGGTAACACCATTCTGGTATTGCTGCACTATCTTTCTGCGCAACAATGGTGGAATTGGTGATCCTCTTACCATCTTGGCTTCAGATAGACACTGACACTCTGAGAAGCTCTTTTTATACCCAATCATGTTGTCAATTGACCTAATTAGTGTTAATTGGTCTTCCAGCTGTTCGTTATATGCTCAATTTCCCTTTTCCAGCCACTTATTGCTACTTGTCCCAACTTTTTTGGGATTTGTTGATACTGTGAAATTTTGAATCAACATATTTCTCCTTTAAAATGTTACATTTACTCAGATTAAACTTTTGATGAGTCATCTATGTTCTATTACAAATAAAATATTGACATTTGCCATCTCCACATCATTGCATTCAGTTTTTATTCACAATTTGTTTAGTGTCCCAACTTTTTTGGAATCCGGTTTGTAGAATCATTCAACGTGTATATTTTCCAGCTGCAATTACAATGGTGCTTAAAAGTTGGTGAACCCTTTAGAATTTAGAATATCAGTAAATTTTGGCACAAACCCTTCAGGGCTCTGCTCAAAAGCTAAAGATGAAGATGACTTTCATTTTTCAGCACAACTATGACCTCCAATTGACAAAGGAATGTACTTTGTATTCACCAGAAGAAGATCAAAGTTTTAGAAAGACCCAGCCAGAGTCCAGACCTGAATCCCGTTGAAAATCTGTGGGTTGACCTGAAGAGGGCTGTACACAGGAGATGCCCTCACAGTCTGAAAGATTTGGAGTGATTTTGCAAGGAACAGTGGGCAAAGATTGCCAAGTCAAAATGTGCTAGGCTGATAGACTTCTACCCAAAACATCTGAATGCTACCATAATTTCAAAGAGCACTTCAACAATGTATTAATTTAAGAGTGTCCATATTTATGCAACCATTATTTTAGCTTTTTCATTTTATTTTTTTCACCCTAAAAGATGTCAATTTATTTTTCAATGGAATTGTACAGATTACAGGTCACATTAAAGGCAAAAAAATGTTTAATTATATGTCTTGGTATGATTTTTTAAATCACAAAAACCTGCTATTTTACTGGAGATGCCCAAATTTTTGTATGCCATTGTATTTGAAAAAAATATTCAGTATTACATCTCTTTGAGTGGAAACAATATATCAACCTTTGCTTTAAATCTGGTGTGACTGCCTTGTCTTGTGGTAACTGCAAAACTGCAATAATTAAACATTTCTGATAACTGTTGATCAGTCCTGCACATCAGCTTGGAGGAATCCATGAACTGCTTGCTTCACATTCTTCCACAACATTTCTATTAGAACAAGATCAGGACTTTGACTGTTGGCCATTCCAAAACATTAACTTTATTCTTTGGTAGAACACCTTGCATGCTTAGTTGTTGTCTTGATGCATGACACACTTTCTCTTCAGAGTCCACTCACAGACAGATGTCCTGATGTTGTCAAATTATTCCATCAATAATGGCAAGCCTTCCTAGCCATACAGCAAAACAGCAAAACAATTCCAAACTATGATACTACCACCACCATGTTTCACATATGGTTTGAGGTTTTTATACTGAAATGCATTGCTGCACCTTCTCCAAACTCTTATAGTAAAAAGGTCTATTTAATCATTTTTGTCATCCCATTGATTGACAACACCTGACTCAAATTTCATTTTCAAATTATCTGCTAATCCTAAAGTTTCACATATGTATGACATTCACAGACAAATTAATAGGTCTAATATGTTGTCTCATTTGTTTGATTTGGTTCTCTTTATCTACCTTTAGGACTTGTGTGACAGTCCAATGAAGTTTTAGGTTACATTTAGGCAGAAATATAGTAAACTGTTTTCTTCATTGAAAAAGGCTGTAGAATGAAAAAATGTTATCACATAACTTTAAACTCACCATATTCCTTCAGGATTTTTGCATCAGCTTCTTCTTTATCATGCTTTTCCTTCACTTGGTGGTCAACAGCATCCTTGTCAATCTAGTCCATGAAAGGATAGATTTTACCATGAAAAAAGGGCTTCTGAATGACCATGTGTTAAGCCATGTCACAGACATAACCAGTTGTAGAAAACTGTTTTGTTTATATATCCTATATTTTACACAATGTCCCAACTTTATTGGAATGGTTGTTGTCTTGCTGCCTGACACACATTCTTTCAAGATTCAGTACATAGACAGATGTCCTGACATTTTCCTTTAGAATTTGCTGATGTAATTCTGAATAAATTGTACCATGAATGATGGGTCCCAATGCAGCAAAACAAGCTGCCATATTTCACAGATGAGTTGAGATATATACACTGCTCACAAAAAGTTAGGGATATTTGACTTTCGGATGAAATTTATGGAAAACGTAAAAAGATCCCACTACAGTAATATTATATCATAGGGCATTTAAGTAGAAGCATTCAGTGGTGATTTCCTCATGTCATAATTTACTGAAACAAAAGCCAACAACAGTGGTGGGTAAACCACAACAAGAAATGCCTGTGTCTCAATAACGTGTCATGTGCTCTTGAGCATCATTTACAGCGTAAGAACAATGTCTAGTGCTGTTCATAAGTCGACTTATTGTCTGCTGAGGCTTGGCATCCCACTCTTCCTGAATGGCTCTCAGGTCATTGAGGTACTGGTGTACAGTGTTATGAGCCTCGACACAGTTGATCCCAGAAGATTCAAGTCTGAAGAAAGTGCAGGCCCCTCCATTTGAGGAACCCCAGTCACCAACAGCCGTTCCCTCATTGTGTGACTTCAATAAGCCGTAGCATTGTTGTCCATGAAGATGAAATTAGGCCTGTGTTGTTCATGCAGAAGCACTGGATTAATTATGTTATATAGTAGTATGAGCTTGGCACTGTACCATTCAAAGTGTAGGGCAGTTCTGTATTGACTAGACACACCTAACACCACCACACATCTGGTGACAACAATGACTGATGCATAACGCTCTCCTTCACCATTTCTGCTCAGCATGAATCGACTTTCATCAGTCAATAGCACTGAGGCCCAATCGTTTCTTATACCAATGCAAGACAATGACACCTGTGTTTGGTGGTGTGGTCAGGTACCCTTGCAGGTTATCTGCACTAGACCAGTTATCTTTTTGTCTTTTCATCAGGTTTGGAGTAATTCTTGGTAATTCTTGGTTCGTCCAGTTCTTGGTAATATCAGTTTTGTACCAAATTTTATTCACTTCTTGTTCACCATCTTCACTGTGTTTCATGGCATGCGGCCCTGAGTGACTTTAAATGATGGCAGTTATGTATTAACTATTATTTAACATGAGTTAACAAGAGAATGTGATTTGTTAATTCTGAACACAGCCTCATCCTCAATTATACGACAATTTTATTTTAGTTTTATATTTTTTTATCTACATGATTTCAATCTGTTTTTCAATGGAATTGTACAGATTACAGGTCACAATAAAGATGGAAAAAGGTCTCAAATTATGCATCTTAGTCTGATTTTTTAAATCACAAAACCTGCTATTTTAACAAGGGTGTATCTTTATATCCATAGTCGTACTGCCAGATATACAGGTATATTGAAAAGTAATTTACAGTGGTATTATCATTATGTAGACATGGTGTAAACGGTACCCGTTGATTTCTCAAGTGAACTTACTCCGATTGTTCGCACTTTAGCGTTAAAAATGCGCTCTTCTCGATGTTTCTGCCGGTTTCGTATTCTGTCCAGATGAGTGGCTGCATTTCCTTCTGATAGCAGCTCAACACGGTTCATTTCTGCAGACAGCAGTTTTTTACTGAGTTTTATGTTTATTACTGAAGTTTATTCCTATGTTGTAGCTTCAGTCCACTGAGTTGTAAACATTCTGTTGCTAGGAAACCTGGACAACAGTATGCAGCTGCAGCCCCACAGACAGGCCCCGAGCTGAGCTAAGCCCCGTAATGGAGATCAGAAACACAACCCTTTGCTGGGCGGATGTGTAAAACATGCAGAAAACTACAGGGGTTGGACCAATGATCTATATTACTGGATAGGACACACGTGACTTTTGAACGCGCCGGCATGGAGCCTCCATGTTGTGTGGAAGCAGGGCAAGATCGGAAGGAAGACAGCGTTTATAAACAACGAAAGGGCTGCAATGTTTTGTGTTTTATCGCTTTACTTATTGGAATTCTGTCAGCAGGGACCAGGGGATCACATTCCACAAGTATGTATTCATTTTAAAATGGTTTATTAGTTTAAAAGATCAGACAAAAGTTGAACAAATTAGTTCTCTTTCAAGGACAGTAAAGACATACCCACATACATGTATTGATGCTGTATTATGTATAGATCAGTACCTACTACAGGGTTCCTGTGAATGCTTGCAAAGTCTTATAAAGTCTTGTATACAACCTTGGTCAAAAATAATGTCTATAATGTCTTATTCTACAGATGGAAGTCTTGCTATTTCTTATATGGAAGATTTCTCTTCACAAAGACATTAATTGGCTTGAATACAAGTAGTCAGGTATAATTTAAAGGTGTGAAAACATGTAGAATTGTATGAATATTAATAAATGAACTTAAACATTACAACACTGGTGCCTTTTAGTTGGAACAATAACACCACCAACAAAATACAGGATTTCCATGAAAATTTATTATTACAAGTATTTCAGTACTGTAACATTAAATTAACTCAGATGATAGCATTGAATATTTCTACATTTACTTTAATGTATGAGGTCTCCGTGTTCTTTACTTTGGATTAAGACAGTCGACAGGTTAAAAAATTGATAATTTGTGTAGAGCCATCGGTCACTAGCTAGTAACAGCAAGGCAAGAAAACATGACTATATTTATGTCAATGGCCATGCAGCATTACACTATTTAATTCTTTGTCTTCTTTGTAAATAACTTGCATTTTGAAAATCGGATAATTATTAACGATTTTACAGCCATTAGAAGTCATGCAAGCAGTAAGGCCTAGAGAAAATGTCGGCTACGACAGATGCGAGAGCCGACAGTAGCCTAACATGTCATCAACCATTTTAATACTTTGATTAATGTTAAAGAGCTTTTTATCCTCTTTGTAAAGAACTTTAAATTTTGAAAATCGGACAATTATTAGCGAAGTTAGAGCTTTGAGAAGGCAGCAGTGCTGGTCATGTGCCATTGTTTACAAGCTTCACTTCCACACAACATGGCGGCTCTATGACGTCGCGCCGGCCTCAGTGCTAGCGAATAGGCAGCGTCCTATCCAGTAATATAGATCATTGGGTTGGACAATGAAACTGAAACACCTGTCATTTTAGTGTGGGAGGTTACATGGCTAAATTGGACCAGGCTGGTGGCCAATCTTCATTAATTGCACATTGCACCTAGGGTTGCCACCCGTCCCGTAAAATACGGAATCGTTCCTTATTTGTGAACTAAAAGTCATGTTCCGTATTGAGCCGATACGGGACGCGATTTGTTCCGTATTTTCATCAAAGGGGAAAAATGCGATTGAACTGAGAGAGCGGCCTCCAAAAACACTGTCACGTTATATTAACGGACACGAGTCAAACACTAGGACTGCTCAATCTGAAGCCCGCCTACAATCTCGCTGATTAGCTGAGCCGTTTGTTGCTAATCTGTGATTGGCTGGCCCCGCTGTCACTTCATCTGTTTCACTGCCAAATGCCAAGAGCACACTTTTCAAACAGCGCAAGATTCACGCAGAACTCTCTGATTGTCTTTCCTCCGTTTAGTGGAGAACACGTTTCTCGGAATTCACAGCAAACAGCCAATCAGAAATCAGTAACGGATCTTATAAGTCTATGTCTATAATGTGTATCATTCTAGGTGTAATTTTATGTAAATTAGGTCTATTGACCACACATTCCAAAAATAAGTGTAAAACTGTTGGTAATGAGTTGAAGTGAAGTTTGACACAAGTTTCAGTGAAGGGAAGAAATTTGCTGTTTTTAACCGTTTATTCATAGTTATTAATGCATTATAATAATAAGTTGAACTTATATAGCGCATTTCTATTTTCTATTAATATTTTATTTATAATTAAAATTAATATCAATGTTATTTTATTATTACTAATAATGATTAGTTATTAGTAAATTGTTAATAGTAACTAGTAACGATGAATAAAATATTAATAAATATTTTTAAGTAATGTATTAATATTTGTAAATAATTATATATAGTTTGTACATATATTATATGTTTATATTCCAGACCCCACACACACACACACACACACACACACACACACACCGCCACATGGGTGTTCCTTATTTCAATATATGAAAGGTGGCAACCCTAATTGCACCAGTAAGAGCAGAGTGTGAAGGTTCAATTAGCAGGTAAGAGCAGAGTTCTGCTCAAAATATTGCAATGCACACAACATTATGGTGACATACCAGAGTTCAAAAGAGGACAAATTGTTGGTGCACGTCTTTCTGGCGCATCTGTGACCAAGACAGCAAGCCTTTGTGTCTAAATATTATTGAGCCACTTTGGGGTGTTTTGGAGGAGCGAGTCAGGAAACGTTTTCCTCCACAAGCATCACGTAGTGACCTGGCCACTATCCTGCAAGAAGAATGGCATAAAATCCCTCTGACCACTGTGCAGGACTAATTCCCAAGACGAATTGATGCTGTATTGGCCGCAAAAGGAGGCCCTACACCATACTAATAAATTATAGTGGTCTAAAACCAGGTGTTTCAGTTTTATTGTCCAACCCCTCTAACTACTAATGTTAGCTTTAGCAATAACTAAATCATTTGCTTTCCTGAATATTTATTTGTAATCCTGTTATTTATAATTTAATGCTACTTAATCACAACTCCCCCTTGTTACATATTGGATGTCGTTATTGCTATGTGCTAGCTTAGAAAAATTAGGGTGACCAGATCTGGGATGATGAAAGACAGGACACCTCAGCACAGGGAGAGGGGTTTAAATACAAAGACATTTTTAAAAAGTTGTACACTAGAAGCATATGGCTGATACTTATATGAAAAAGAGCTTTATTGGCTCTTAACAACACTAACATGCAGAACAAACACAGGCCTTAAAGGCTATTTGAACATATTTGAATATTCAAAATATACAAAAACAAAATTATACATTTCCATGACATTCTGTGCTGAATGTCATGAAAATGTATAATTTTGTTATCATTCTTCTTTCTTATAGTGTACTTTAATATATTTTACTCTTCCTTTGTTACTATTGAAATATATTACTATCCTGTTTTTCTACTGTAGCCTACTTGTACTGCTGCGATACTTGAATTTCCTTCTGGGATCGATCAATCGATCTGTCTACCTCTATTGATCTAAATACTTAATAATAATAACTCTTCATTTAAAGTCATTCTGATTAACCTCAAATCAAATTCAGCTGCTCTAGTAGGATTTTTTAAAATATTTAATTACTTGAAACTTACAGCAAAAGTCGTGGTCCACAAAGAGCTTATAAAACATCAAAGGGTTCTCACTGTTGAAAGATATTAGTCTCGAGAAAACAAAATATTCTCAATTAATTAGATATGCCATGGAAAACAGTGAATATGGTCATCAAGAAGTGGATCAAATTTAGCACAACAGGGACATCACCATGAACTGGACTTACTTCCAAAACTGAAGAAAAGACAAAAGGAAACTGGTCCAGGAAGCCAAAAGTTCTACAGCAACATTAAAGGAGTTGCATGAATTTATGTTAAGTACTGGTTATGTAGTGCATGTAACAACAATCTCATATATTCTTCATATGTCTGGGCTGTGGGGTGGCAAGATGGAAACATTTTCTTACAAAGAAAAACATTAAGCTCAGTGATGCAGGGAGGCACTGGAGTTGTAAAGCCCTTTGGGATCCATCCCATTTATTAGACTTAGCATCACAAGTAGAATCACACACACAAACATATAAGCAACTGGAGAGCTTCATACAGCGAAATCCACCAGGGTGAATGCAAGATTGCACCGCGATGCCAAGCTCTATAAAGTCACTCTGTAAAGCAGCCATTCACAAACTCTGGGTGAGAAGAAAGAGACAATGACATACAACATATAAACGTCATGCACCGACAATGTTCCACGCCACTGGTAAAGTCTCTGAGCCTTTTGTAGCTGCTTAATGAGCAGGAATGATGATCAGGTGCGCGCCCATTAGGGGAATGTTAGTACTCCGCAGAGAAAGACCTCCTGTGGCCGCTACTGGGAATCGCAGGTGTCTGGGAGAGTGAACTTGACCCAGATATGTTAGCAGCGACACCAACACTCAGCTAAGTTTTGCCAAAATCATGTGGGAAAACATTACAGTCTGATGAGTCCAACGTTAAACTTTTTGGCCATAAATCCATTAGGTATGTTTACAGCAAAGTCAACAATGTGCATCAGTAAAAGAACACTGCTTGCTCTTGTTTGTTTGCCCTCTCACTCGCTTATTTTTACTCAGAAATGAGGTATAATTTTATGTTAATTAAGTGTATTGACCATTTATTCCACACATGTATAAGCGTCAAATTGGTGGTAATGAGTTGGAGTGAAGTTGACTAACAAAGTGAAACACAAAATTGGGTGATAATTTTATGCCACATGCTTTAAAAGTTGAAAAATAATAATAGAAAACAAGAACTACTAGAAAACACAGTGTTTTGAATTTTATTTAAAACTAGAAAAGTGCATTTCCTGAAGGAAACGCGGGATGTTGTGCATTGCTAACATGGCCCACAAACTAAGGTATCCCAGTTGGTTTGTAAGGTGATGCTGTGGTATATGTGGTGGTTGCTATGGCCACCAAGGCGGTTGCTATGGCCCCCAAGGAGGTTGCTATGGGCCCAAAGGCGGTTGCTATGGTTCCCAAGGCCGTTGCTATGGGCCCCAACATGGTTGCTATGGGCCCCAAGGCGGTTGCTATGGGCCCCAAGGCGGTTGCTATGGCACCTAAGGCAGTTGCTATGGCACCTAAGGCGGTTGCTATGGGCCCCAAGGCGGTTGCTATGGGTCCCAAGGCGGTTGCTATGGGCCCCAAGGCGGTTGCTATGGCACATAAGGCGGTTGCTATGGCACATAAGGCGGTTGCTATGGTACATAAGGCGGTTGCTATGGCACCTAAGGCGGTTGCTATGGCACCCAAGGCGGTTGCTATGGTACCTAAGGCAGTTGCCATGTGTCTATGTGAAAATGAATGGGAAGAACGAGGGATGAAAAGATGACAAAAAGAGAAGTGCGGGTCAGTATGGCCCTGCACTAGAGCTCTGTTATCTGTCCTGATGGAGTACATAAATGTTGGTGGCTGTTGGGACACAGAAACTCTGTGGCTTGAGTGTATGTGAAAATGAATGGAAGTCAATGGGAGGAATGAGGGAAGGAAAGATGACAAAAAAAGGAGTGTGGGTCAGTATGGCTCTGGACTAGAGCTCTGTTACCTGCCATGATGTAGTATATCCAGGCAAAAGAAGCCTGGAATTTGATATGGGTGAAAATGAATGGAAGTCAATGGGACGAAAATGGGATGGCAATAAAATGACAAATAAACGAGTGTGGGTCAAAACAACAGTGAATTTGTGCTCAGGGGCCTGCCCTGATATAGTGTATTTGAAACGGTGCAAATCGGTCAAGCAGAAGTACAGTAGATGAGCATGCATTTTGCTCCCCATTCTTTCTCTATGGGAAAAAATTCCCAAATTAAGGAAGTTTTTAGGAAAACCACAAATCCGATCAAAATTTTGTATATGAGCCCGGATCACACAATCGGACCGAACAATCTGGAGTTGGAACGGTGTTGATATCTCGAAAACTGCGGGACAAGAAGTGCGTCAAAAATCCGGCGGAGGAAGAAGAAGAAGAATATATGAATATCGAATAACAGTATATTGCGCATTGCTTTGCAAGGAATGCACATTGCTTTGCAAGCAATGCGCAACATAAATATATATATTTTTGCATTTCTGTGTCTGTGAAATTTCTGTCTATGACAAATTTGTATTTAAAAGCCTCTAGGCTGTAGTTTTATACATACTTTGAACTTTATATTTTAAACTCCCAGATCCAGCAGAGCTTCGACCACATTCCGTGGGAGGGAGGGAACATAGAGTCTGAATGGGCTGTGTTCCGGGCTTCCATTGTTGAGGCAGCTGATTGGAACTGTTGCTGCAAGGCAGTTGGTGCTTGTCCGGGTGACAACCCCTGTATTTGGAGGTGGACAACCTGGGTGAAGGAGGCTGTCAAACTCAAGAAAGAGTCCTATCTGGCCTGGTTGTTTTGTAAGACTCCAGAGGCAGCCAACAAGTACTGAAGGGCCAAGCGAGCCGTTGCAGAAGCAGAAATACGGATGTGGGAGTATGGAGAGAGATTAGTCTCAAAACTATTGACAAATGTGTAAATGATAATCCACAAATTACACATATGTCACAAATACATTTCATTGTTGTTTATTTTTTTCCCCATTATTTGAGTGACTTGGGGTGATATTGTGGCTCTCTCCTTGATTTTGATCTGTCAATATGGCTCTTTTGAAAAAAAAAGGATCACTGGCCTACGGTTTTAATTTTGCTTGATAAATCATTCAAATTACTAGCATTATTTCACTTACCCATCCATCTTGCTGGTCCATTATGGGTGGGTTTTACATCATTCCTTCAAATAAACAGCGCCCTCTAACGGCGGCTTGTTCGCTCCTTTGCAAATCTTGATTCACATATTTGTGGATCAGACAGGCGAGAGGAAAGTCTCAAAACTCACAACACGTGAGAGGAAAGGAATAAAGAACAAGCCTGATTCACAAATGCACATGCAGTGATTCACAAATGCACACGCGGTATTTTATAAATACATTTTAAGTTTGAGACTTCAGCTTACATAAAAATTATGATTTATATATAAAATCTAGAAATGTGCATTTACGAGTTTAACAGTATTTGTACAAATTGCAGGTCGTGAGACACAAACTGTAATATATTTATTTGTGAACAATGAAATGTATTTGTGACATATGTGTAATTTGTGGATTATCATTTACACATTTGTCAATATTTTTGAGACTAATCTCTCTCCATATGGGAGGAGTTTGTTGAGGCCATGGCAAACGATTATCTGACAACTCCTCGAAGAGCCTGGCAAATGATCAGGCAGGTCAGGAGGGGAAAACAGTTTCCCACCAACACTGTCTACAGTGCTGGTGGAGAGTTGTTGACCTTGACTGGGGACATCATTGGCCGTTGGAAGGAAAACGTTTTGAGAACCTTCTCTATACCAGATGCACATCTTCAAGAGAAGAAGCAGAGTCTGGGGATGTCTTAGGGGTGTCTCACTCATCACTCGGGCTGAAGTGGCTGAGGTAGTAAAAAACTTCTTGGTGGCAGGGCCCTGGGGGTGGATGAGATCTGCCCTGGGTTTCTCAAGACTCTGGATGTTGCATGGCTGTCTTGGTTGACACATCTTTGCAACATAGTGTGGACATCGGGGGCAGTGACCCTGGATTGGCAGACAGGTGTGGTGGTCCATTTTTAAGAAAGGAGCCCGGAGGGTGTGTTCCAACTATAGGGGGATCACACTTCTCAGCCTCCCCAGTAAAGTCTATTCAGGGGTAATGGAGAGGAAAGTCCAACTGATCATTGAATCTTGGATTTAGAAGGAAAAATGTGGGTTCCATCCTAGTTGTGGAACACTGGACCAGCTCTTTACCCTTGGTAGGGTCCTAGAGGGTGTATGGGAGTTTGCTCAACCAATCTACATGTGTTTTGCGGACTTGGAGAAGGCATTCAACAATGTCCCTCAGGGTATCCTGTGGGGGAAACTCTGTGAGTATGGGGTACTGGGCTCTTTGCTAAGGGCTATCCAGTCCCTTTACAAATGAAGCAGGAGCTTGGTCTGCATTGCCGGCTGTAAGTCAGACTGGTTTACAGTTGAGGTTGGACTCCACCAGGGCTGTCCTTTGTCAACAATTCTGTTCATAATTTTTATGGACAGAATTTCTCAGCATAGCCAAGTGGTAGAAAGTGTCCAGTTTGGTGACCTCAGGATTCCATATCTGCTTGCAGATGATGTGGTCCTGCAGGCTTTATCAAACCAGGACATCCAGCTCTCACTGAACCAGTTTACAGCTCAGTGTGAAGTGGCTGAGATGAGAATCAGTACCTCCAAATCCGAGACCATGGTACTCAGCCGGAAAAAGGTGGAGTGCTCTCTTCAGGTTGGGAGGATGTCCTTGCCTCAAGTGGAGGAGTTTAAGTATCTCTGGGTCTTGTTCACAAGTGAGGGTAAGAGGGAAAGGGAGATCAACAGACGGATTGGTTCAGCATCCAGAGTGATGGGGCACTGTACCAGTCTGTTTTGGTGAAGACAGGTCTGAGCCAGAAGGCAAAGTTCTTTGTTTACTGGTCGGTTTATGTTCCAACCCTTACCTATGGTCATGAGCTAAGGGTAGTGACCGAAAGACTAAGATCGTGGATACAAGTGGCTGAAATGAGCTTTCTTTGTAAGGTGTCTGGGCTCTCTCAGAGATAGGGTGAAGAGTTTGGACATCCAAGAAGGG
>BRDA01058671.1:0-15669 GCA_036984385.1 Crenuchus spilurus
TGAAATTTTGAATCAACATATTTCTCCTTTAAAATGTTACATTTACTCAGATTAAACTTTTGATCTGTCATCTATGTTCTATTATGAATAAAACACTGACATTTGCCATCTCCACATCATTGCATTCAGTTTTTATTCACAATTTGTTTAGTGTCCCAACTTTTTTGGAATACGGTTTGTACTGTAGACGGAATGATTGGGGCTAAACTGCTGTAGGTAAATGAGCATCATTGAACTTCTGTCATTTCTAGAAACTGCCCTCATGTAGGTGTTTCCTTTTAAAGCATGACTATGCAAATCATGCTTTATGCCATATTTCATATAAGTTCACAAACTGTGTTTTTTAATTTGTTTTGTTTACAGATCCATCAGAAATGCAGATATTTCAGTTTTATGGTGCCGATATTTTTTTCTATTTTGAGGCCAAAAATAAAATTGCTCTATTTTCCCCTTAATCAAATTTATTTGGACATAGATATTGGAAATAAATTGCTTGTTTGGCTCATAGAACATAAAACTGTATTGAATGAACTGAGATTGGATTGATTTATCCAACTTTTTACTGACTGTTATAACTGTTAGTTTGTTACAGTAAACACCATCTATGGGCTCTTATGGGCACCTACGTACTTGCAGCTGAATTGTTCAGAAAGAGTTGTTTTAATTTTCACATGGGGCAGATGTGGAGGTTACTTATGAAAAATATTTATCTTGCCCAAATATTTTTTAGTAAAACAATGTTGGTTTGTATTTTGCTGTGACCTACATCATATTAATCTAAAGAGGAAGGAAATTGAGGGCGTGCAATAGGTGATTTTTGTCTTTTGCCTGTTTTTAACAATAAGGAAGAAAACTTTGACTTGTCAAGATCTCAGCTTAAACTCCGTCATGCGTGCAGCACTTCCTACAGAGACCGTTTGACGAATAGAATTGTTCTGAACTGTTTAGTCTTAAAAACTTGTTTGTCTCACACATACATGTGATAGTAGTGAACAGCGTGTTCTCAACTGTCTTCACTAGCGACCCGGATAGAATTAGACACTCTAAGCACAACCAGAGGCCATTTCCACTGGACACTCCAAAGTCACAGTGAACATTAATCAAATATGGTCAATTTTCTATACTTTAGGGCAAAGACTACATTTGGAGTGTTATATAGTCAATGTTATGTCTGCTTGAGTTTCACAGACACTGACCAATACCCACACACACACACACACCTATACATACACATACAGACCACCTCGCTGTCTTGCCTCTTATACATTTCCAATTTAATGCTTGTTTTCACTCAATTTTGCACATTTCCAATTTATACTAATATAATTATTGTACACATATTCAGTTGCACTTTTGTCTGCTCTTCGAATCCTGTATTCACAAATGTTACACAGTGTTCCCCATACTACTCATTACTTTTACATCTATACAGTGGAGATTAAAATTTGTGAACCCTTTAGAATTTTCTAGATTTCCGCATAAATATGACATAAAACATCATCAGGAACTCACACAAGTCCTAAACATAGATAAGGAGAACCCAGTTAAACAAATGAGACAAAAATATTATACTTGGGATTTTATTTATTGAGGAAAATAATCAGAATGACACATGTGGGGGCAGCCGTGGCCTAGTGGTTAAGGATCTAGTCTGGTGACCTGAAGGTCGCCGGTTCAATCCCAGGGCAGGTCACGACTGAAGTGCCCTTGAGCAAGGCACCTAACCCCCAATTCTAAGTCGCTTTGGATAAAAGCGTCTGCTAAATGCCGTAAATGTAAATGTGAGTGGCAAAAGTATGTAAACCTTTTCAGCAATAACTGCAACTAAACGTTTCTGGTAACTGTTCTTTAACCATTCTTTGGTAGAACAACTTGTGTGTTTAGGGTCATCGTCTTGCTTCTTCTTCTCTTGAGATTTAGTTCATGGACAGATGTCCTGACATTTTCCTTTAGAATTCTCTGATATAATTCACAATTCATTGTTCCATCAATGGTGACAACCCGTCCTGGCCCAGATGCAGCAAAATGGGACCAAACCATGATGCAACCACCACCATGTTTCACAGATGGGATAAAGTTCTTATGCTGGAATGCAATGTTTTTGTTTTCTCCAAACATAATGGTTTTCATTTAAATCAGAAAGTTATATTTGGTCTCATCCGTCCAAAACACATTCTTCCAGCAGCCTTCTGGCTTGTCCACATTATCTTTAGCAAACTGCAGACAAGCAGCAATGTTGTTTTTGGAGAGCAGTGGCTTTCTTCTTACAACCCTGCCATGCACACCATGATTGTTCAGTGTTGTCCTGATGGTGGACTCATGAACATTAACATTAGCCAATGTGAGAGAGGCCTTCAGTTGCTTCGAAGTTACCCTGGGGTCCTTTGTGACCTTGCTGACTATTACACGCCTTGCTCATGGAGTGATCTTTGTTGGTTGACCACTCCTGCAGAGGGTATCAATGGTCTTGAATTTCCTCCATTTGTTCACAATCTGTCTGACTGTTGATTGGTGGAGTCCAAACTCTTTAGTGATGGTTTTGTAAACTTTTCCAGCCTGATGAGCATCAACAACTTTTTACACTTCCACAAACGTGTTGTGAAGTGCAGACTTTGAAAGATTCCTGTTCTTTTAATAAAACAGTGCCCACTCACGCCTGACTGTCATCCTATTGATATATATCGCATTCCTAAAATGTCTGCTACTCGAATTTAGTATTTGTCAATATTGTGCTCCTGTTACTCAAAGCCAGTACTGTTCTTGTCAGTTCTATACTGTCTACTTTCTTTTTGTCATTCATATAATGTCATTGTCATTTGTATTTTTTTTTACTTTTCTATTGTGTTATATCTTGGTCCTAGAGGAGCATTGCATTACAGTTCAGTCTTCCTTAAGAATTAGCCTTGAAAGTAAAACATTTGCAGTGAACTTTGCCATTGTACAGCCAATCTGGCTAAATCAAACACAAATTTGTGATGAGTTTGTTTTGCATGGTCAGTGCAGTGACCATTAAAAAAGACAAATACATCTATATTTTAAAAGTCTCAAGTCTCATTTGAGATCAACAATTAAATTTGGCAAGACCAACGGCCAAGTCCAAGACATGTCTGAGTGCAATTACTACTGAGTCCAAGACAAGTCAAAGTATCTACAGACCATGACTATATTACTGCCTCGACACTTCTTATTGCATTTTCACACCCAAATCACAATGAGTTCGTTTAACTTGGAGTGTTTCTCCTGTAGTTTGTTTTCACACAGGCACAAACCTAAACGCATCAAGATGCGCCCCAACAACCCACGTGAACATGTTGTCTTTTCTGATTGGTAAGAACTGTCTAGCACTGAAGTAGGAAAGTAAGCAATAGAGCAGCAGCAGTAAGAGCGAAAACTGTCACTGTCCTGTTACCGCTGCCGAGCGGCGTTCATCTGCTGTCTCTGTATATATCACCTCACCTGTCCTGAGCCACAGCTCCATTCCGCTGTTTAACTGTCTTGAGAGCCCTAAGGTATCTACTGTGAGACAGCGCTGCATGACAATAGGAACTGATGCATGGGTGGGTTAGTGACGCATGACAGCAGCAAAAGTACAGTACAGTTTTAGCACTAACCGGCTCTCCGTTTAGCTTAAACTTGTGGAGTTACAACATAGTCCGGTCGAATCACATTCTCACCACAAGTGAACAGCTCTGGAGTTTGTTTGTGACCGGACCTGTCCTTTCGCTGGTCTCGGTACAGTTCATTTGATCCTCACCTGTATGCAATTACTGTTTTCACACCTGACGAAACGAACCGCAAAAAGGAAGCTAACGAACCAGAGTCTGTTTTAACCAAACTAAATAGTGCTGGTGGGAAAATGCCCTTAATCTCCTGATGTTCTTGTGGGACTCCGAGTGTCCAGCCCCCTCCCTGCACCTGCACTCTTCTGCCTTACCACAGTGTCCAGTGAGATACTCCAGCAATGGTAGCTATTTCCAAACCTGTCCTACCCTGGCTGGAACTAAACCACAACCTTGACTGCTGAGGAGGTTCTCATAGAGTTTCTCATGTAAGGTATTCATTAAATTCATTATCAGGCCTGAAGCAGAACTCCAGCAATGCTGGTGTCAGAGCATTGCGTAAACATGTGTGGGTACATATGGCAGATATTGAGCATTACATCTGTTCAATGTTTTTGTAGTTTAACAGTGATTCTGGTGTTTTAGTAGTCTGATGATTTGTACAGCACAGCTGGAGCTCCAGACGTGTGGAGCAACAAGCACAGCAGTCCCGTTCATCTGGGAAATAATTAGATATAATAGCAGCCAGCACAGATTTTCTGATTATTTGTAACTTTCTTTCTAAAAGAACGTGACATAACCAGCGATGGGGTTCACTTCTCTGTAAAGTCTAAACAAAACTTTACCAAAATGCAAAAGAACTCACAGTGAGCATCATTTAAAGACAGATCTTCTGCTCTGAATAAGGCACAGGCAGGTCTGCTTGATGAAGGCTTGATGCTGTATGAGCACCAATAAGCCTGTACAAACAGCTAAAAACAGCTGCAGTGTTCTCTTAAACATCAAGCTTACAGAGCTGCTCCTGAATGTTCTGACCTGCTTAGGTGATGTTACAGTTCTCTCTTTTTCAGATTATAGGACTGAGGTTATGGGATTGTTTACAGTGATGGCAAATGTGTGCATTGGTCTTGTACTGTTCATATTCACACAATTCACATACACAAATTACACACGGACACCAATAAATACACACCAAGTTTATGTTTTGATTAGTTTCTTTTGGAGACAGATGAGTAAAGTAAGTAATGGCAATCTTATGAAGTAACTGTATTGTGATTACATTAGTTTAGACTGTAATGAACGCCTTCATTAGAGAAAAAATACACTACTGTATTGGGGCATTGTACAGAGTTGCCCTCAATACTGCATGTATTATGTAAACATTACTTCACCATGTGATTCAGTTTATATGTAAACATGCAAAAAGACCCTGATAAGCTTTACAGAAATAAACAATGTTAAACATAAATAAACATAATGCAGTTAACAATGCTCCAAGTAGAAATGTGTATATATAACCAATAATAGATTAATGGCAGCTCAATACATGCATTTTAAAGACTAAATATTTTGTAATTAGTCATTAAAAAGTAAACAGGAAATAATTAATTAAAGGATGATTTGATGGATGAGGGAATGAATGAGTTCATGATTGAATGGGTGGAAGATGAATTAATGGATGAGTAGATGGCTGGATGAATGAGTGAATAAAAGGATGGGTGGATTGATGGATGAACGAGAATGAGTATGTGAGTGAATGAGTAGTTGGATAGATTAATAGGCGATTGAATGGATGGGTGGATTGATGGATGAATGAGTGAATGGACAGAATGAGTGTGTGAGTGATCGAGTGGTTGGATGGATGAATAGGTGATTGAATGGATGGGTGGATTGATGGATGATTGAGTGAATGAATGGAATGAATGAATATAATCTGAGTAGAAAAAGGAGAGTAGAAGATGGGTTGTTAACTCTTTATTTTTCTGTTTTGCCTACCTGCCTGCCACATGCTGCTGTCAAACAGAGAGAGAGAGAGAGAGAGAGAGAGACAGAGACAGAGACAGAGAGAGAGAGAGAGAGAGAGAGAAGGTGAAAGGAGGATACAAAGACAATCTCAGCTGCTCTCTCTCCTGTATTTCTGTGAAAGGTCACATATTTTACTGTAAAATTTGAGCTCTCATTTAGTCTAAATATCTGACATTTCCCATTCTGAGAATGTCATAAGCCTTATGAGATGATTTAACTTAGACACTTTTTTTGTGTTGCACTGTTTTTGAAAGACGTTTCTGTGGGTGTTGAGCTGTTGATAATACATTTGTTAGCAACAGGTAATACTTCCAAGTTTGTGGGAGTGAATGGCTGAGCCAGAAAACTCTTCTTCACCATCTTGTTGTATTTTAAATGGCAATAGTGTGATTAGGGCTGGCTGGAATCAGCTGGACTTAAAATCTAATGAGAAATGATTATTAGAGTGGCATTTAAATTTAAACATGTTGTTCAAGGTCATACATTTATACGAGAAACAACAATCTACAGGAAAAACTATTTAAAAAATGAGCACGCACTTTTCATGTACTTTAAAATGCATAGAGATTTGATTTTAAGCAATTTTGGGATGTTTACAATGGATCATGTTCAGACAGTATAAAGAGCAGCTGATGAAAAAAACATGAATGAATAAAATGTTGAAATGTACTGTATATCCTGCATTCATACAATAGAGAAAGTATTACTTCTTAGTCTTACTTTGCTCCACCAGAGGTCAGAAAAGCACCACCAGAACGAACCTTGAGCTGCACCACTAGGTGGCAGCTCTGGCCAGTGCAGGTGGCAGAGGAAATGCATGCTTATTTGTGTGCATTGACCTGTTTATGCAACTGTTTTTTCCCATAAATACATCCACCATAGATTATCTTGTCATATTTAAACATGTACAGCCTACAGTGAGGTCTAAAACTAACATTTCTTTAAAAAAAAACCCTGCAATAAACAATTTTAAAAAGAAATTAAAACAAAGAAAAAATAAAGAATTGTAAAAGATTCTGTACTATGTCTAGATCACAAATTCAAATGTAATCAAATCTGCTCCATTTTCATTGTTTGAGTGCACATCATTAAAGTGACACAACATATTTGAAAATTCTGAAACTGATGGAAATACTTAAAAAAAACCCTGCAATTTGTACTTTTAAAAAAAATGTAAAGATACTTTATATGTACTAAAAATAGTCATAAATTCTCAAACTCTCTTTGTCCCTATACTGATTATTATGGCTGTTTTTAGTACATATAGCTGTGTTTGTTATTGTACCATTAGGACTGATGTCAGTGATCTATTCTGATGGGCTGCAATGTTTTGTGCTAAACACTTCAGTGTGAAAGGGGTGGAGCTATACTGCTGTAGATTGAATAGACAGGCATGTAAATGCATTACTGCTCTGACATTACAAAAACAGGCAATTCTAAACAGACTGTTCTCTGCAGTTTAGTTTTTGTATATGGACGGTATAGACTGGGGAATGAATGCTTACATCAGACGTTTACTTCAGAAACACAATAAACGTGGTTTTGTATGATTTTTGCCCTTTAAAAACAATTAGATTACTGTACTGTCGTCTCATTCATAATGAAAAGCATTGTATTAAATTAGAATGCAAAATTCAGTGCTATAAAAGGATGTTTGATATGACTGCATGCATCTATATTCAATGTGAATGTTTTCTGTCCAAAATTAGAATTAGTTGTTCACTCTATAAACATGAGACAGTTGTAGCTGTGTGGAGCTTGGAGGCAGAGGTCACTAGACAGCATGTTAGATGCATTTTTCATGGCCTACAGCCTTTGTACTCTTTGCTGTCCATCTACACAAGGTGTACAATATTTTATGCTCGTAAGAACATGCTCCTCTATTGATGTGCTTGCTTTCATGGATATCTGCAGTAGATGGATCATCTGAGGAGACATGCAGGCACATGTGATAAAGATGCAGTCTAGAGAGAGGACAAGGGTTATGTACAAATGTTAAATGTTACGCTAAAAGTGAAATACTAGAAAAATGTAGAATATGGGCTCTTTAATTTATTCCAAAAAAATGCAAGCCTAAATCAGGAAAAGTTGGGACAGTATGGAAAATGCAAATGAAAAAAAAAACTGTTTTTCTTACATTTACTTTGACATATAAACAGTATAAACAGAAGATACCAAGCAATGAAGTGTTTCAGGTGTTTTGTCCCATTCTTCATGTAAACATGTTTTAATGTGTGCAACAGCACAGGGTTGGTGCAGCTTTCATATCAAAATTCTCCACACATTGGTTATTGGGGACAGGTCAGGACTACAGACACATGGATGTCCCTGGAAAAGATGTAAAGGCAGCATATGTTGCTCCAAAACTTCAATGTATTTCAATGTAAATGACCTTTGCCAAGGGCACTGACACAACCTCATACCATATCAGACTCTGGCTTTTGGACGACTTAACAGGCTGGATGGTTATTTTTGTCTTTGGTCTGAAGAAAATGGTGTCCACGTCTTCAAAAAAGATCTGGAATACTGATGCATTTGACCACAGTACATGTTTCCAATATGTGATGGTCTATCACAGATGTATCTGAACCCAGAAAAATTGATGCTGCTTCTGTACATGGTAAACATAAAGCATATTTTCTGTATAGTTTTAAGTGGTATTTGTGAATGTAACTGTATTGTAGTGCTTGACAAAGGTCTGCGAGAGTAATACCTTGCCCATTTGGTTCTATCAGATATTGGTGATCAGCTGAGCAGACAAAACCTTAAATATGTTGGCTTCCTACTGTCTTCAGTGATGTAAAAGGCAAAGTAAATGTAGGAAATTCAGCATATTCCATACAGTCACAAATTTCTCATTTTGGGTTGTATATTGCAAACCAGGTCTCAGTATATAAAATCTCAGAAGAAAGGTGAAGTCAGTCCTTGCATGTGAGCTCTTCCAGACATGCCTTCATCATGTCCCAGCTGGATTTCTGTAATGCACTTTATTTTTGTAGTCAGTCAGTCCTCCCTCAAACGTCTCCAGTTAGTGCAGAATGCTGTTGCCAGACCTGGGATCGCGTAAGAGTGAACACACAACTCTAATTCTGGCCTCTTTCCACTGGCTGCGTGTGCATTTTAGAGTTCATTTTCAGATTCTTTTATTTTTAAATCTTTAAATGGAGTCGCCTCACCTTACCTCTCTGAACTGCTCCATCCTCACTTGGTGCCTTAGGTCAGCTGATCAGCTGCTCCTGAAGCTGCCAAGGTCAAAGCGTGAGCTCAGAGGGGATAGAGCCTTCTCGATTGCTGCTCCTAAATTATGGAATGACTTACCTTTATATATTAGACAGACCTCTACACTGTCCATTTTTAAAACTAGTCTTAAAACCCATTTTTATTCCTTGGCTTTCAACTCAGTATGAGACTTTTACTTTAGCTTTTAGCGTTTTATTTTTATTTTTTATTATTTTACTTTTTTCTTTTCCCTTTACTGTTATTTGTTATTCAGTCTCATTGTTTTTAATGCTTGTTTCTATGCGTTCAGATATTTATATACAGCACTTTGTTTCAGTCGTGTTTAAAGTGCTCTATAAAGTTGAGTTGAGAAGAAAGACCAATCAAAACGATCTCCCTTGTATCTCAGCAGTTTCTCCTTGACAACAGTGAGATCAAAAGGAAATGCAAATGAAATTTTAGCTTAAGTATCAGATCTGCTGTTCAGATCTTCCTTCTGAGAAAAAGACTTAAATAATCTCATGTGTCTCCTTTAGTGTTTTAGTTCAGATTTCAAAGTCTCACATGATGCTCACGTTTCTCATGCAGAACTACGAGTCTTCTCAGTTTTGATGCAAAATAAATTATTTTGTTATTAAATTGTTTACCTTGGCCAGAAGTATCTTGTGTTTATTTTTTGTCTCATGCTATTTGTCCTAAGGGATTTTAGGAGAAGTAGATTTTTAGGAGAAATATGTGAGCAATAAAAAATCCTTTGGGAATGTAGTTAGTAGCATGTGTGCAGGCCTGACTGGAAAGAAAAAAACGCTTTCCTTTTCTGCTTGAAATGTTTTAGTCTAACAGTGGATGATCTTCCTAGAAAGAGACGTCCTTCCAGGTCACGAGCAGAGAGAAGGAGCGTGTCTGTCTGCGGAGACATGGTGAGATTCATTCTGACAGCTGGATGATTTTCTTCACACATTGTTCTTGGTAAGGGCTAAAAACAGAGGGCTCAGGTGTCTGGAACAGTGAGATGATAAAGGTTTTTATAACTTCTCATCTTTATGCATTTCTGAACAGTTCTGTGGCTCCTGCTCAGAACCAGCACAACTCTGTCTTTTCAACAATCTCTTTTCAGGTGACACTTTTCATTTATTTTGTAAAATGAAAAATACCTTTAATTGCTTTATTCTACATCATGATGATATTTCTCACTCTTTTATCTACGTTTCGTAGCAGTTATAGATTAACTGATATTATTTTGTGCATTTTTATATAATTTCAATCTTTATAATCATTTTAAGGATAAATGTCTATAATACATTTTTTTGAGATTTGTGGTCCTGACAGTCAGGATTCCTAGCCAGCTAATCCAGCTGAGCAAGCAGTCAGTACCTGTAAAGAACATCCTGATCTCAGGACATCATTTTGAAATCTGAGGTTGGCTCTGATGTGTCAGTAATGGGAACGTGAGATATAATGTGTGTTGTACAGGTACATCTTTGGTCCCGTTATATAAATCTGTTACTTGTGCAAATCGCTTTGACTGAGGACAAAGTTAAGGTTTATGACTATATTTTTATTTCACTTTAATGCACTAGAGTACCGTCTTTGTACTTTCAAACAATGACTGTTATACAGGGTGTCCCATTCACTTCTTTACCCAAATGACAGTGAATAACTTTAACACTAAGGATGATATGGTGACAAAATTGTATTAATATACCTCAGTCTGTGTGAAAAAGACTGACATGCACAACTATGATGTGGGGAGTCAGGTGTTAATTGCTGTCGATTAAAGTCCGGTGCCTGTCCAGCCGTCTCCATCAGTGGCCTGCTGTTGCAGTGAGACATTAAAATCTTGTTATCCTCGTGGATACAGCACAAGGTGTTGGTTATTTCACCATGCAAATTGTGCAATGATCTGAGCAAAATACATCAGTACACTGTACAGGAGTGTTCATGGTGAGAATGTACTGGATAACAAACTGGATTCAGAAGACACCAGGGTAATTTCTGAAACGGTTTGGAAACAATGGGGTTACTGCAGGGTAGCCTAGATTGGTGGATGACCTTTCACAAAATACAGCAACAGGTTCAAGTATTTCTGGATGCTAGCAGTGGACATTTTCAGCACATGTAACATCAATCCTTTACACACAGACTGAGGTATATTTAATCCAAATTTCATCACCTTATCTTTGTTAGTATTAAAGTTATTCATGATTGTTTGGGTAAAGAAGCAAATGAGATATTGTCTAGTATAGTAAGACTGACATTTAAGCAATATTTTAATCAAGGGACAACTGAGGAAACCCTCATTGCCTGGCATCAACTACATTGGTGTTCCAATTGCAGAACGACTGTACAGCCTCCTCCCATACTTGGGTATTTGTACTTATTAAGTGTGTACTACGCAAGTCCAAACTCAACACACTTTGTATTGAGAAATGGCCTGAAAACTCACTTCAATGCGGGTTTCATTTCATAGGTTATTTTAATTCGTATCACTTTAAGGAAGACATTTCCAGTAAATTATTATCTATCCCATTAGACCACAACAAAAAATATCACAAAAAGCGCAATGATTTAAATAGAAATACTTTTAGTGACAAACTAAAGCATTAAACTCACATTTGTGGTGTGCTGCAGAATCACTTTTTGATGCAGCCATTTTAAGCTATTAAAATTTCAGCGGACCCTGATGGCTCCCCTTTTTTGTGTTTTCTGCAACTGCTGAATGTACAATGTTCAGCAGTTCTAGTTTATCTACTACTACAGTATCAGTGATACACTACAGCATGCATCATTTTCTAGTGTGAACACACTTCTTGCACAAAAAACAACAACAGTAAACCATACACATCAAATGTTTCTCCTCTTCTCATCACATTAAGATCACAATTTTCATCAAGCATGTAAACTCTGTATTCACATGAGGAAAACTGTTATAAAGTAGTAAATACATTAAAAAAGCGTTTATCCACTCAATTTCACCAAATACTGCTGCGCAAAATATTCTTATTATATTAATATAATAAATAACAACAAAATAATGCAATAAAATGTAGTTAAAAATCATGTGGCACCTTTAGAACACTTGTGCATTAAATTCTCAGTCATGGTCTTATTGGAAAGTGTTCAGAGAGCATCTGTGAATGTGTAGGACTGATTGTGTTGACAGTGGGGGAACAGCGCAGAACCAGAGAAGCACAGCAGAACTCATTCACAATGGCTGTTTCGACAGCTGCAGAAATCAGCCGCACCGTTTTGAGCGCACTGTAGTCAAACAAACGGCTCTCCTGTTTGCCCAGTCTATTATTCTGCTATGAATGGAGCTCGCTGTAAATTCTGACGAGCGACACGCTCCTTCACGCTCCATCAGCCTTCTCTTTGTCCCTCTCCTACCCCAGTACTCCAATCAAACATATCAACTTCATTACCACACCATATCCAGGAACGAATGAAGCGTTGAGAAGAAAGGAAAGAAGAAAGAGATGTGAGGTTTTCTCAAAATGGATAAACAAGTAGGCATGTTTGCTCACAGTGACAGTCCAGTTTAAATTGTATTGTATCATATCTGACCCCTGTCTCCATTTCCACCCATTGAATCACTCCATCACAAACATGCAGTAAAAGAAAAAAGAAGAGTAAATGAAGTTAACTTCCTGAAGAAAATGTAGAGTAATTACACACGTTGAGTCAGATAGTTATTTGGGTGTTACTGGGTTGGGTAATATGTTATCCCAGGTGGTTCCAGGGTGGTGCTAGGTTGCTGCTATGATATCATAAACTGCTGGACACACAAACACATTTTAGGTCATTTTTCCTCCCAAAGCAGCAGATACATTCTCCATTATCTGCTTACATACATACATACACATTACACTTATATAGCGCCTTTCTAGACACCCAAGGACGCTTTACAATCAACAGACTTCATACACACTCTGGTGAGAAGCGGCAGCCAGTCGCGCACAGCGTACTCTCAACCGGAAGTGACCGTCCACCTGGAGGACTGCATCGAGTACTAGGGGGATCACCCAGGACAGAGTGCCAACCATATCTGGGCATGCATACATACATACATACATACATACATACATACATTCATTCATTCATTCATTCATACACACCAGGGTAATTTTAGAGTATCCAATTCACCTGATGTCCATGTTTTTGGACTGTGGATGGAAACCGGAGTCCCCGGAGGAAACCCATGCGGACACGGGGAGAACATGGAAACTCCGCTCAGATGTGGACTCGAACCCAAGACCTAAGCGCTGAGAGGCGAACGTGCTAACCACTAAACCACCGTGCTGCCCAAATATATCTGGTTATATACAGTAAATAGCTAAAAACAGAAATCATTGCCTAAATAGATCATTTCACTACAATATACAGACATATCTGCATTTAGTCTGTTCATATGAGCTATTCTACAGATAAATTACTTACTGTTTATGAAAAATGACTTCAGCATTTAGGACTACTCATTTTTTCATTTTTACGGCATCTGGTCACCCTACTAGGCATTGAAGCCACATCATTTTCACCTTTCTCTCTCACCAGAACCTCACTGTTTTTTATTTAAAAACAATGGAATATCTATGACTGACCACACACACATTATGAGTTGGATCCTCTTCAGAACTGACATCACTTAGGCACCGAGTGTGTGTGTGCATGGCTTCGCGAGGGAGGGGTAGGAGAGAGTGGATTATACTATTTGTGGAGCAGCAGGGGAGATTGGTAAAATATTTTCTTTAAACCCTATGTATGGACTGTTTTACATTTAAAAAAAATCAGCTTATGAGAGATAAACTTGCATTAAAAAAAACTTTTTCCTCTCATTTTTAGGGGTGTTTGAACTCAAATTAGCACCCCTAAAAAGGGGGTAAATAAACGCCATACTGGCTACCATGTCTTGGTTCAGGGGGAGTGGACTGAAGAATTCTGGAGTCATGGCTGAGTTTCTTTTGTCCTTCATTTCATTACACAAGTCCTTCACAGTCATTACCTCTGTCTGAAAGAGGCCTTCACTTCTCTCATTCTGCTCTAGATAGACCTATCTGATCAGTGAATGGGTCAGTGCTGTCAAATGAACAGCGACTGCCCACTAGCTTGAATAACAATCCTAATGCATCATCAGTTCTTAGCTTCTACAATTATAGTAATAATGACCAGCAAGATCACGCAAACAAAAATATACAATGTAGTTTATTAAACGGGCCCCTCTCACTGTTTATTTGTTTGTTGGACACAAATGTCAATTAACATGCCATTATGAGATGTTTGTAGTTAAATGCAGATAATTTATATATTTTCAAATAAAAAAAAATATTCACTAGTGAACTTTTACATTTCATGTAATTAAAAAAAAAAACAACTCAAAAATTAGAAATATTAATCTCTTAAATAGCCTGAAGCCAACAGCAGTTCCAGCATCTTTTCTTAACATTTAAGAGTCATTACTTTCTTATTTTTTAAAGATATATACAAGGGGAGGTGTCATACAAAAACCTATTCTTTCCACATACGCTGCCAATTACAAAAGTTAACCCGCTCCTCACGCTCCACTCATTCAAACCTCTTGAATTACCCAGAACCAAACTGAGGACCATGGGAGATAGGGCTTTCTCTGCTGTTGCCCCACACTTGTGGAATGCCCTGCCTGACACCCCGAGGGCACCAAAATCCATTGACTCTTTTAAAAGGGGCCTAAAGACTTTTCTTTTTAGCAGAACATATGGTTCCCCCTCTTAGAGATTCTTTTAAAATACTTTTCACTTATAAACCTTTTAACTACTTATTTGTTTTATGACTTATTTTCTCCTTTCTTTTAACCTGTAGCCCTTTGAGATCATGTGATGTGAAGGGCACTATAAATAAAATGTATTATTATTATTATAATTATTATTAAAGATTCTGCTTCAAAATTAACTATGAACCACATCTTGGGTTGAAATAAGCATTAAAAACATCAAAATACATCAGAAAAAGTTAAAGTTTTGATTTTTAGGTTCAGTCTTTTACAGATGATTGAATAAGTCCCAAACAAATAAAACTGAGCACTCAGTTTTTGTCCTGGTGAAGGGCAACCTCTTGTGGCACAAATGTGAGTTGCAAGATGAACTTACATAAAGCTCCTTCAGTGATGTGAAACCTGGAAAAATCACTTCTGAACAATAAATCTCAATGTGTCTTCATCTAAAAATAATATTGATGTTCAGCAGTGAATTGTAAGCACATTTTATTATCTAAAAATGAAAATATTTTCTGCTGATTTGAAGTGCTGTTATTGAACAAAAAACATTTAGGCAATATTAGTGCATGCAAATTCAGACTAAAGATCCACCAAAACATACAGTGGAGTGTTAAGAGGTTAAATGTATTGCTTATGTTTTGGATGGGTTCTCTTACTGATTGTTTTCAGCCTTCTCAGAGATCAAAGATTTAGGTTCTGTGCTTAATTGTCATTGACTGAGAATGAAATCCTCATCAGTTCAGTGAATGAGACCTTGTACGCTAATCAATGAAAGAGCTGCCTTTAAGCAAGGCTAGATCAAAGGGTGGACAGGGTTAAAATGCAATGACAGATTCAATCATCATCTGAAGGCTTTAATGTATACATAAATCATATGAATCTGGGATGAAGGTCAGATGAGGTCAAGGCTATTCCAAACATGAAGTGCTTCAATATTTTATGGCAGAATATTTTTGCAAATAGAATTCTTAGCTGTTTTTCTTCCCTTTTCCTCAATGTCATCCCTGCATCTTTATTTTTCTGCACTTCATCCTTCCTTTTTAAAGGGGCAATATTTAAAAAATGTAATGGTCCTAGTATATATATATATATATAACCTCAGCTATCGCTTGCCCTGGA